>MU226504.1:3179322-3202951 GCA_018584345.1 Thuja plicata | reverse complement strand
ACTCCCTAAACAGAATTCTAAGTCCAAGGGTAAACTCGAGAGTATCTTGGTTAAATCTCCACACATCAACAGTTCGAGGATTTTGAAGGCACGCTCAGACCTGTGTAGCCAGGTGGAGACGATGCCTAGTACCTACATCCTGCATCACCAACTGATATGCATATACAAATATATATATAAATAGATAGTAGCAAACAAGGAGGGAGAGTGCGACATCGTGTGGATCTCCCATAGGAGTTACTATGACTGCCCCTCCTCATCCTACACTCACATCAACCAGTGAACATCAAACCATAATAGGGTCAGTAGGGTTAAATCATAATATAAACATCATAACACAAATCAATGTAAAACATTTTACTGATAGTTCATTTCTAGCCATTCATCGTTAAATCATAACTCATTTAATATGTCCAAATAACTGCAATAACCAATTATATATGCTCAAATATCTCATAAAATGCTAACTAAATAATAATCATAGTCCATCATAAAACCCAAAGTGTCAAAGCAATAGTCTTGTCTGTCTAACATAGGAAGATTCTAGGGTGGGCATTACAAAAGCACCCAAGTTTCCATGCCTATGCCACCTTTCTTCACCATAGGCATGCCACCTACCAACACCTATAACCATCCCTTATATTCACAAGGTTCCACTTTCCCCACTCCACTAGCAATGCAACCGCAATGTGTGCTATCAATTTTGCCGCAAATGCAAACCAATCCAAATCCTCCCATGCAACAACCATCTACCAATCCCTTCATCATACCCCAAATACCCATTCAACAGCAACAACCAATCTAGCAATAACAGCAACCAATCCAACAACAGCAATAACCTATTCAACAACAATAATCCATCCAACAACCATCATAACAACAACAACCGCAGCATGAAATTACCAACCCATTCACATCCCAAGCACAACAACCAAAAAATCAACCCCTTCACAGCTGCGCAGTCCACCCTCCAAGTTGCACAACAACCACAACCACAAACACAAGGGGCAAATCCCTTCATGGCATAACCACTGCAACAGTTTGCTAATACTTTCATCCAACCCACTACATCACAAACCATCCCACCACCATAGCAATTCAGTATTCCTAGTAACACCAATTACCTTGCTACAACCATTGGGAGCATTCTACCATAGAATACCTATCCTCAACCCTATGCAGGTGTGCAACAGGCTTAGCCCAATTATCCAACGCCTCAACAAATACAAGCATACTTCCAACAGTTGCAACAACCCTATCAAGCGATGCCACCTCCTCCACTGCAATATTCCCCTCAGACGCAGCTTCCACCACAATAGCCCATATATGCTGACCAACAACCGTCATATCAAACACCACAATATCCCCCACAGAATCCCTCATATTTTTCATTTGATCCATATCAGGTTCAAGGAACCCATACAATCACGGTTAATAATCCTCCCCCACAAATCAATCATGAATGGGAGGAAATGAAGAATGCTCTCAAAGAGCTAAAAGAAAGGACCAAGGCTAAAAAATTCAAGTTTGAAGAGGTGTGTCCTTATCCATTTGATTGATCTATCACTACCATACCCTTCCGCAAGCATTTTGAGACACCCAAATTTGATAAATATCAGGGGAAGGGAGATTATGTGAGTCACGTGAAAGAATTCTACATGGCATGTCAAGAAGTGGCCTATAGCAATAATTTCCTTATGAGACTATTTCCCAAGAGCTTAGGAGGAACTTCTCTTGAGTGGTTCTACTAAATCCCCTACAGAACAATCTCCACTTTCGTTGAACTATCTAAAAAGTTTATGGCCCAATACGCACATAACATCAAAAATAAACTTTTAATCCTTGATCTATGCAATTCCAAACAAAAGGGAGGAGAGAGCCTGGTCGATTACCTTCAACACTGGAAAGGTCTTACTATAAGGTTGTCCTATCAACTCCCCGAACAACATCTTATCAAAATCTTCATTAACAACCTCCATCCTAAACTCGCCTATCACATGTGCATGAATTGCATACAAACTTATCAAGACATCAGGATTAAAGGAATGGATCTTGAGTGAGGTCTCATAGAAGATGGTGCCATCAAGCACTACAAGGAATCCCAACCTAACAAACATAATAATGATCGATCATGATATTAGAACAAGAACAAGAACAAGAATGCAGTAACTGATGGAGCTACTGACACCAAACACGTTCAGGTTGTGGTAGCCGATCTTAATGCACCTACCCAAACTTATCAGCAAGCACTGCCAGTGTAATCTCAACCTCCTTCCATGTATCAACAGCCCACTCCTACGTATCCCCAACTAACTTACCAGCAAAACATGCGCCCTCAAGGTATGACTATATATTCCCCTCTAGGGACATCATATCAACCCAACTACCAAGGTCCTATGAACCAGACAAATCCTATATCAGTCCCATGTGGACAACAAAGGCCTCACACTTCAAATGTGCCACAACACACGTTTACCCCTATGGGTGAACCATAGATGTCATCTTTCATAAAATGATCCAAGCTAATCAAGTTGTGTATCCAAAAATGCAACCATTTGATGACTCAACACCTAAGCCTGCCTGGTATAAAGATAATGAGTATTGTGAGTGCCATCATGTTAAGGGACACACCACCCTCAAATGCATGAAGCTAAAACATTACATACAGGATCTCATTGACCGCAAAGAGGTTGAAGTGAACTCTCCTGCCCAACCATCGCCAAACGCGAGCCTTAAAATCTATCAAAATGCATTTCCTGAACACACCTCAGGTAAAGGCCCTAGACTTCCTACTCAATCCTCCAATCAGGGGAAGGGTAAACAAGGAGAAAATAATGACAGAAAAGATTATACAAATGCATATATCAACTATGATAATCTCATTAGCTACATATCCCAAGTCCAGTCCTTCGTCAATGTCATCCATGTTAAGGGTGTCGATAACCAATGCATAGTCACCACTCATAGAGGTAGAATAACAATTGCAGGTGCCAGTACTGCTCCTTCTGTTGATACCCAATACAACATTTTAGAACACCTAGGGAATACTCCTACCCAAATTTCCATCCTGGATCTCCTTCGCACTTCACCCACCTATCAAGAGATCCTCAATAAAGCCCTACATGAATCTCAAGTTCCCAGCAACATCAACCTCACTGAATTCCAGAACCTTGTCGACCACTTGTCTGCATCTTGCGGGGTCTAAACCAACAGACGTACCCTTAGAAGAACCCGATCATTATCTTCCACTCCGTATTGCTGTCATGGTTAAAGATTTTGCCATCAAACAGGTCATGATAGATAATGGTTCAACCCTAAATCTGTGTACTCTAAAATTCATAAAACAGTTGGGTTGCATTGAAGTTGATATAACAAATGAGTTCATAACAATCAAAGCCTATGACAATCTAGAGCATACTTCTGAAGGCACCATATCATTACCCATCAAAGTGGGCCCTTTTATCCAGGATATAGTATGTCATGTTGTTGATCTTAACCTTCCCTTCAACATCCTCCTTGGATTCCCATGGATTCATTCTATGCAAGCTATTCCCTCCACATACCATCAATGCATCAAATTCCCATATAATGCCACTAAGATCACCATCCACGCAGATCCCAAGCCCTTCGCATATTGCAATACATTGGAAACCTCTTTTCCACATTCCAATCACTATCCTAACATTGACATTGGTACCTCTGTCGCCAGTTCATCTCAAACCCATGTAGAGCCAGAAACAATCCTCTCTTCCACCCTATCCACGGTTAAGATCAACAACAAAGGTTTTGGTGAGTACATTTTATCTAATGCATTCGCATTTGGAGCATTTACAATTGATCCACACACTCAAAGCCACCAACCTAATCTAAGCAAGACAGAACCAAAGAAAACCAAGCCACTAAAATTTGGTCCTACCACTTTTATCTCAAATGGTACTTTTAATAGCCAAGAAATTACACCAAACATCAACCAATAGCATTATAAGGATCCACCACCCAAGGACACAAGTCACCTTAATTACTTCAAAGGTAAGTACCCTGCAACTCACAAGCTAGTGACAGAAAAATGGAATTACCAAGGAGGTGGCTTTGGTTATGAAGAGCAAGGAATGAAAGATCCTATTGTACCTACCCAATGAGAAAAGAACCTAGGCCTTGGCATGAACTCTGGCATGAATGGGGGCACCAACAAAAACATTTATGCCTCTTATCCTTCCCTGGGTGAAATTGCTAACATCGAAGATGTCCTTGAAGAGAAAGTTATGAGAGCCTATGACAATGTCTTTGACAATGAAACCTTCCTAGGAAATTCTATCCTATGCCAAATTTTCATTCTCTTCATTGACCTTCCCCTATGCCATCCTGAACTCATAGACTGGGACCAACCAAGTGTCGTGCATGTTGACGAGTTCCAAAGTGAGGATGCGCTCCTAAGCTTTATCAGAGCAATTGAACAAACCAATGAATGGGGGAAAGACTCAGCATATGTCTATAAACTAGACCCAAAGGAATACTTTAGGGAAGAGGAGAACTTCAGCTGCAAAATGAAGAAGAAAACAAAAATAAAAAAGAGAAAAATTGATCCCCTAGCAAAAACCCCTCTGGGGTGCTATCTGATCTTTAAAAAGTAAAAACAAAGGGTGTATCCACTGGAAAAAAACCTCCCTGAGGAACCAGAGGATGAAGATTCTCCTCTTCCTCTAATCCGTGATTACAGGTCTAAACAGTCATCAATTATCATTGAAGAAACAAAACCTATCAACCTAGGCACTAAAGAGAATCCTGTCATCACATACATAGAAGCATCTCTGATTGAAGCAGAAGAAAGTGATCTTGTCACTTTATTGAAGGAATCCATCAATAATTTTGCATGGTCTTACTCCCACATGTCAGGATTAGACCCCAAATTGGTGGTTCACCATCTTGCAGTGGACCCAAATATCAAACCTGTCAAAAAAAAGCTCAGAAAGATGCACCCTAAAGTGGCACTACTTGTCAAAGCAAATCTAGAGAAGTTACTCCAAGACAAGATCATCCGCGACATTGACTACTCTGACTGGATCTCTAACATGGTGCCAGTGTCTAAACCTGATAAATCAATCGGGATATGTATAGACTTCCGAGATCTCAACAAGGCATGTCCCAAGGATGATTTCCCATTGCCCAACATAGATATGATAGTAGTTCTCACAACAGGACATGATATTTTGTCACTCATGGATGCCTTTTTTAGATATAATCAGATATGTATTGCAGAAGAAGATCAACACAAGACAACATTCACAACCCCCTAGGGAACCTTCTGCTATAATATGATGCCATTTGGCTTAAAAAATGTTGGGGCAACCTATCAAAGGGCCATGACTGTCATTTTTCATGACATGGTAAACAAGATTCTTAAAGACTATGTCAATGATATCTTGGCAAAATCAGTAAAATGGGAAGATCACCTAGACATTTTGGAATGCGTCTTTGACAGGATTGGACACTATTGCCTAATGTTCAAACCTAAGAAGTATGTCTTCAGGGTCACGTCAAGAAAACTTCTTGGGTTCATTGTATCTAGATGAGGCATTGAAATAGATCCAAAGAAGGTACAAGCTATCATAGATATGCCTCCACCAAAAACACTCTGAAAACTGTGCAACCTCCAAGGAAAGCTACAATCTGTGCGTCATTTTATCTCTCAACTAGCAGACAAGTGCCAACCATTCACTCATCTCTTGCGCAAAGATAACACATTCAAGTGGGGTCCTTAGTGTCAGAAGAGTTTTGACAAGATCAAAGAATATTTGGCTAATCCACCCATCTTGGTACCACCTGTACCTGGCTGACCACTCATCCTATATATTTTTTCTACTACAACAGCACTGGGGGAACTCCTTGCTTAGTTGGATGATGAAGGCAAAGAAAGAGCTATTTATTACATCAGTTAGACCTTAGTGGGTTATGAGATCAACTATTCACCTATGGAAAAAGCATGTCTGGCAATGGTCTTCACCACTCAAAAAATTTGCCACTATATGCTTGGTCATACAACGAAGCTCATTTCAAAAGTGGATCCTCTCAAGTACCCACTCTCCAAGACTACTCTTACAGGATGAATGGAAAAATGGGTTATGTTGCTAAGCGAGTTTGATATTCAATATGTAGACAGAAAAGCCATTAAAGGGCAAGTCATTGTCGATCAACTAGCAGAAGCCTTGTTGGTGGATGCCTATCCCCTAATCACTAAATTTCCAGATGAACATTTATGCATGGTAGAAGAGAAACCTACTTGGCAACTCTACTTTGATGGGTCCTAAATAACTCATGGTGCAGGGGAAAGAATACTTTTTGTCACACCTCAAGGTGACTACATTTTTATGTCATTCCAATTGGGATTTCCCTGCACGAACAACATTGCAGAATATGAGGCACTAATCACAGGACTCTACATGGCTATAGAATGGAACATCATAGCTAGACATGTCTTTGGTGATTCCCAACTCATCATCAAATAGGTTCTAGATGAGTATCAAACCAAAGATGACAAATCGATGTCATATAAGCAGATGGTTGACAAGATGAAAGAGCATTTCCTCCACTTGCAGATAACATAAGTACCATGCTTGCAGAACAAGGTTGTTGATGCAATGGCCACAATTTTCTCCCTCCTAGATATTCCTCATGAGTCTATGCAATACAAATTCTTAGTTGAGAAACTTCATGCTCCCGCCTATGAGAATGATGAATTGAATCATGTATGTGTCTTGGTTGGTCCTCGGTCCTTGTGGTACCATGATATCCAAGATTACCTACAAAATGGTATCATATCCCCTCATCTCACTGCAACCCAATGCCAAAAATTTATCCACAGAGCTTCCCGCTACACCCTCGTAGCCAACACCCTTTATCGTCGAGGCTATCACAATGTGCTCTCTAGGTGTTTAGATGAAACAAAGCTTCTCAGGCATTACAAGAGGTACATGCTAGAATCTGTGGTGCCCACACAAGTGGCATGGTCCTAGCCAAGCAACTTCTATGTATGGGATACAATTGGCCTACAATAGAACATGATGCTTGTGATTTCATCAAGAAGTGCTTACCTTGTCAACATCATGCCAATCTGATCCATGCTCCTACCTAGGACCTCAGACCTATTGCGCCTCCTTGGCCCTTCTCTTGTTGGGGTTTTGACCTCATTGGTAAGATTACTCCCCTCTCTTCTGAAGGCCACAAACACATAATCATAGCAATGGAGTACTTTACAAAGTGGGTTGAAGAAATTCCGCTCACCCTCACTACAGGTGTCCAGATATCCAAATTCATCTTCTATCACATTGTCTGCCGCTTCGGCATACCCTCCACTATCTTCACAGATCATGGAATACCATTTGAAAATCAACATGTCAGTGATCTGTGTGCTTGCCTCCATATCCATCACCATTTCTCCAGTCCATATTTCCCTCAAGGTAACAACCAAGCTGAGGCAACTAATAAAACCCTCCTCAAAATCCTCAAGAAAGTTGTCAATCATACTGGTCGTGACTGGCATCTCTAGATCAACCCTGCCCTCTGGGCATATCGCACTTCCTATCGTACTCCTACAAGCACCACTCCATATTCCCTAGTCTACAATGCTGAAGTTGTCTTACCAATTGAGGTCAAAGTACCATCCCTCTGAGTATCACTAAGAGGCCTAGTTGACGATGAAGATTAATGAGTAGCACAACTCACACAGCTTGATCTACTAGATGAAAAGTGCCAACAAGCCTATGATCACCTGATTGTCTATCAAAATAGACACAAGAGAAACTATAATAAGAAAGTCCACCCATGCCAGTTCCAGGTGGGGGACCTTGTGCTAAAGGAAAATCAGAAAGTGGGTACTGATTGAGAAAAGAAAGGTAAGTTTGAAGTCACCTGGCAAGGTCCCTATGTTGTTACTGCATGCTTCGGTTATGGGTCATATCAACTCTCCACTCCTGAAGGAGAACCATTGAATGATCCTATCAACATCATTTATCTCAGGCGCTTCTATGCCTGATGGCTGGTTATTCATCCCAATTACCTAAGAAAATCCATAAAAAGTCCTCAAAAAGTACAAAAACAATGTAAAATAGTCCTGAAAAAAATGTCAAAAAAGCAGAAAATGAAGCTGAAAAAAAATGATTGTCTCAGTGAAAACCTGGCAAACAAGCACTTGGACAACATCAAAAACATAAAAAAATAAAAAAGCGAAAGAAATAATAAATAGAAAAATTTCATCCAATGGTGAAAACTTGGTAATCAGGCACCTTGGACAAGTATGGGTGATGAAAACCTGGAAACAGGCGTCACATATAGTGGACCATTCCATTATCTATCAAAATCTCTCTCCCCTCCATCGCCATCATCACATCTTTGAAAACCTCAGCATTTCCTATTCCCTAGGTGTTCCAACACTATCACTCGCATCAAAAAACAAGATCCAATCAAATCTCAGCAACAACCTTTGTACATAAATCGCTTGTAATTATTCACTTGTAATTAATCATTCAATTTGGTCCTTGTATATTCGTGACATGTCCAGTCTTCTTTCCATCGCGCTAACATCCTGAGTCATCATCACACTAACATTCCCTACCTGGTCCTTCATAGTCCTCCTAGCTGGTTCATTAGTTGATTGTGACACACACCAAAAACAAAAATGGGTCCCATCTCATCCATTGCATCTAGTGTTTTTCCTCATGTTATTTTAGGTTCATTATTTCATTAGGTTCATCATTAGATTGCATTGATCATCATTTGATTGCATTAAGTTTTCATTTAATTGCATATTTTAACTCATTTTAGGATCTTGCATTGTTAAATCATTTAGATTCATCTTACATCTTGCATTGTTAAATCATTTAGATTCATTTTACATCTTGCATTGTTAAATCATTTAGATTCATCTTACATCTTGCATTGCTAAATCATTTAGATTCATCTTACATCTTGCATTGTTAAATCATTTAGATTCATTTTACATCTTGCATTGTTAAAATATTTCGATCCATTTTAGTCTTGCATTGTTAAGATTCATTTAGTTTCATTATGTACCTTAGATTCATCTCGCATCCATGTTCATAATCATTAAATAATTAACATATACATTGCATACATCATAAAATCACATCACATCCTGCATCCACACACGTATGTACATCATATAAGCAGCATCCACCCTACATCAGTCATACATCATATATACATAAGCATAAAACCATCATGCATACACAATTTTTCATACAAATGCATCACATCCTGCAAGTATCAATGTCAGTAATCATATAAGCATATGCATCATAACATCATATAGATCAAGGCATAGAATCACATCAAATCATAGAGTCCTCATCGATCATCATATATATATAACAAATGTCCATAAATACAATGTCTGTCATCAATAAAATACATAAGCCAAGCACCGAGGTGCTGATATACATGTATATCTCAAAATGCAAAAATGTGTGTCACATAATCCTCTGATGAATCATGCAGGTGGCTGTGATGATCCACCTACCTGCCCTGGCGGTGGATGTGGTGGCATCCCCACAGATCCCTGAGACTGCGACGCACGCCCTGTACTCTATGACCATGATCTCTCAGTGAATACCTGGCTCTGGGTCTCAAGGACCAAGTCAAAATATAACGCCCAATAATGAGCTACCTCTTTGCTTGCCCTGGCTGCATCCCTATGGGCAACAAAAGCCTCTGTAACTACCTGTCCCATACCACCTGCACTGGCTACCCGCCTTGCGATATCTCACTACATCCTATAAGCCTCAGCCCGCCTCTATGCCGCATCCCTCTCTGAGGTTATTGCAATGATCTTCTCTATGGCCTGATCCATCTACTCTGTAAGGGTAACCAACTGACCTGTCAGTGTCCCTATCTCAGTCCATAGCTCTGTAGCATCCTAATTCACATCAACCATAGAGAACTCTCCCGTGTTAACTCTGCCCTGTAAGGTGTCAAGTGCACCCTTTGTCATGTCCACTTAGGCTATCTCTGCAGCTAGTAGACCTTGTACATAGGTCATCTCAGTCTGCAGACTGGCCTTTGATACCTTTTCCATCCCCAGCAACCCTCGTAGTCTCATGCACTCAGTCTGTAAATTGTCTCGCTCTGCGATGATAGTGTCATGTGTATCCTATGCTACGTATCCTGCTAGTGGCCCCTGTGGCCCCTGTGGTACCTGTACATGTGCTGGCCCTAAGGTGCATGTACCTATCCCTATGGTGGCACCTACAGTGCCTAGTCCTGTGCATCCCCTGGTGGCCCCTATGGCCCCTGATCTTGTCCTCCCCCTGCCTATGCCTCTGTCTAAGGTTGAACCTGTCTCTGCTGTGGCCTCCTCCTCTACCCTACTGCTGAGGTCTCAGGAGCATCTCCTATAACTATCCCATCATCCACCTCTGTGTCTCTGGTCAATTTCTCATGGGTCGCTACCTACACTGGATCTGTGAGTCGTAAGGGTGTGTGTGCGGCCCACCATACTACATACTCTGTAGTCATACCTGTGTCAAAAATATCAATCCTGGCCATGAATTTTATCATTTCCATGGTCCTCTCTAAGATATCCTCACTGTGAGAGCGTCAGTGTATCTCCCCCACACACCCACCTCTCTAGTGACATGAGGATGTAACTCATCCTCTACCACCACCCCCTGCTATAGTCTGAACTGTCTCATGACCCTGGATGGGCTGTATCTCTCTATCTAGCAGATAGTCCTCCCCAATAGAAAGAAATTAGTCTGTACATAAAAGAGGTATAAAAAGTCCCCAAATCCATCCTCCACTCCTGCCTCCCAATCCATGGCTCCCCACGGATCACAGAGTCTGTATGGGATCTAGCAAAAAACCTGAACCTCATCCAGTAACCATCACCAGTATCTGATCTGACCAAAGGAGGTATATCTCAACGGCAGCCTGTACCTACATGAATATGGCTCTCCCAGCTACTGAGCCTCTAGAACTCTCATCAGACAAAACAATGCAATGTGCTCCCAGGCCCATACTAATAACACAGTCACCCCAATCCCCATGTTGCGTACCCTACGATACATAGCCATGTGCAGATCATGGTACAACTACCCCAGGATGACATACCCCCAGCAGTAGGTTGTAACCCTCCTCGAGCATCCCGGCTAATACTCGTGACCACCCCATACCAAAACCATGACCAACCAAATCTGCTAGCATCCATCCACCGATCAATCTAGCCAATAATAGGGCTAGCTTCCTTAGCCTCATGTCCACCACTGGCTACAAGGGCATCCAGGTCCTGTACATCAGGATCCTCCTCATAGGCCTCCTAAATGTGATCTCCATGTATTAGTCACTGTCCTCTAGCCTGTACTATGGTATCATCCCTTAGATCGGTATCCAAAGAATCCGCACACATCCTTGAGCATGATCATGGCCTCTCTAGTAGGAAGATGGAAGGTAGTTGTATCACTGTGCCACCGCTCGATCAAGTTGGTCATCATCCCATTGTGCGCCCATAGCCTAGGCCAACAAGGCACATAATCCAACCCAACCAATGCTAGCACTCCCCAGTCTGCCTCTGTAAGATCGGCCTCCAACTCCATGGTCGATGACCAATGCTCCTGAGATCCCAATGGTGGGAATTTCTCCTATAACATTCAAAATCCACCATGTCAGCTCATATTTTTTCTATTCCTAGCCTAACCCCTCCCAAAATGGGGCATCTTGTCCCTAGGTCCTTTGCCGACCCATCACCGGCCCCCATCGGGTCCCTCTATTTCCCTTCTCCTCGACGTCTGCCCCTTTGGGCACAAACATTGGTTCAGCCAGAAATGCGGGTTCTTACACTGGCATCTCCACCATTTTCCCTCCCAGTCTGTCTTCTTTGAAGACACGGATCTTGGTCTGGCATATTCAAAGATGCCAGTTTGGCACTGACATCTTCAGAGATGCAGGTTCAGGGATCGACATCTGCGAAGATGTTGATCTGGGGAATAGCATCTTCACAAACTCTGTTTCAGGAACCGGTGTCTATGGTCCAAAACCTAATCTACCCACATTAAATGCCCCCTAACCCACCCAGAAAGTTTTAAAAACTTTGATAAAACTAAAAGTGAGATATCGGTTGCGTTACTCACCGGTAATGGTCGCTCTGTAGGTTGCTCATGTGTGCGAATGTGCTCTCCCAACTGCCCCAACATCCTCTTGTCAACCATGTTTTCTCTCCAGAGCTCTTGTTTAACCTAATCACTATTCACAAATGACCTTCTTTAAGCCCACCAGCCCCTCTTATAGCCCCCCATTTTTCCCAAAAAATTTCCCCACCCAATTTCTTCTCCCGATTGTATACTTTTGTATTACTAGTCCTATTATACAGCCTAAATGCATCAAAAATTCTAAAAAACATTTAAAATTACAAAAATCCAAAAAAAAATCAAAACTTCTAAAAAATTCAAATATTCTAAAAAATATTGCAATAAACCCTTGTTTCTTCCCACATCGCTCAGGTTTTCAATTTTTAGTGACGTTTTGACTCTTGCGAATGCGATCATGTTTTTCAACAAATCAGTTTTGCAACCGACTATCATTGCTCCTCATTTTATTTACAGCATTTGCCAGCAAATATTGTTTACAATCAAATCTAATATTTTCCCGTCAGGATGCATCCTTTCGGAATCGGCTTATCAAATCCTTCATCACGTCACTCCTATTCATGGCAAGAACTTTGGACTAAATGACTACTTGGTCATGAGGCCTTCTTTATTGATTTTATCTTTTTGTGTCAGTTTCAACCTACTCGCCACAACCTCGATCTACTATATCTTGGTGCGTTGTGACTGGTGGATATTGATACATGCATTTTTGTAGTGTGCTTTTGTTTGAGCGTCTAGTCCACACAAAGGAATTTTTTCATCTGTGTTTTCTAACACCTGATGCATATCTCCTATTGCAATATCAAAATTGGATATGCTCTCCATATTTTTCACACAAATGGATCCCCAAATCTCGTTAGCTGCATTTAATTTCATCATTGCTTTTGCATTCTTAGTTACATTTCATAAGGCTTCTATTTATTCTCTCCTATCTCTTCCTCCTACCTGTTGCATCCTTTTTTGAGAAAATCCCACAACGTCGTATTTGTTGTGTTCTTTTCTCGAGGGGGCACAACCCTATATCGTCGTTCCTTTGGCACAACTTCTAGAAACCCTCTTCCTCTGGGGCAACTTATTTTCTTGTCTTTGACATAACGTCACTTGCGATGCCACGTCAAAGAGGGGCAAAATGTAAATGTCCAAAAATATTAATATTATTATTAATATTAACTTCCCTCTTATTCCTCTAACTATTTAATTCAATCAATTAAATGGTTTCATAGTTGGTATTTATCAATGATCAAATACTTTTCTAATATATTTTATTTAAATACATTTTCCTCACAAAATCCCTTTTTAATAAATTTATGTTTATTAAAATTTCTCCATATTCCTAATTCTTCTAAACTATGATTTATTCAAATCTAATTTTGAATTATAATCTAAACCTTAGCTAGGAACCTATTAATCCAATCTAGAAGCCTACCCTAAGCCTACTCTACTCCCATCACCTCACTTGCTAAGCATGTTTCCATACCTAAACTGTCCTCTAATCATACTTAAAGAGTGATTCCTAACCTTTTTAAGGCTAATGGAATTCTCACCCACATGTGAGAATTCTCTCCAAAATGGGCACCCATTCCTCTTTAAGGATATTTACTCCTTTGTCCCCCACTTGGAATTCTTGAGCCACTAAATATTTATTGCCATATTTTACTTAAAATTGGCCATCCCTCCAAGCCTATGTGTCCCTTATGTGGCTCTTATGTGGATTCCAAATAGATGCCACCTCATCCAATCTCCCCTCTTCTCTCCCAAGAATCTATAAATAGAGGCCTTCTCCTCTTCAATTTTCATCTCTCATTTTGCATTGTTATTATGCTAACATAGCTCTAGATTTTCATAGTTGTTTTCATGTTCATATGCTCTTCATGCTTAAAACACTTAGAAATCACATGTTAGGCTAATGGATAATGAATCTTAGTTCCTTCTTGCATTTGCATTCCATAGTTAGTTTATATCATCCTTTGGAAAATTTGAGACTAGTTCCTCATACTAGCTCTTGAATTACTTCACCATTTCTAATCTTGCATTGCATTGGGGATTTATCTCATTTGTGTTTGAGAGAGCACATGCACATTTAATCTAAAAAGAACAAATCAAACAAGCAAAATAGGGTGCAATTTACTTGTTTTTAGTTCTATCTGGTGTTATGATGTTGTCTTTGTTGGTTTCTTTGTTCATTTCATGAATCATGTGTGCTAACCCACTAACTTGTCATGTTTGAGCTTGCTCCCAACAGATTGAAGATTTCCTCATACTACAATAAGATATACAATGAATATATTTTTGGTTATGTCTTTAACCATAAGACACAGAGGTAACTAACATTTACTCATCAACATGGAGTAAGTTTTATTAAAGGTTTAAATGACTGAGAAAGAAAGAAATAAATTGCACATAAACCATCTATTTGATCTTCCCACATACACAGGAATAGAGGGAAGTTTAACATTTCATTCTGCAATATATATGAATATACAAAACCTATAGATTTTACAATAGGCACATTAATTTTACAAGAGAGAACAAGACAATAATTAGAATATGATTGAAGTGACCAACACATCAATTTCAATCAGAGAAATAAATGTACATACCAACTATGTGTGTGAATTATGTACCTGCAAGCTGCAACACAACACTTCAATATGTCATTGCATCAATGGTTAGAAATATGGAAATCAATTGAAAATCATTAAGAAACTATTAAAACCAATATATTGCTTCCTATCTAAGAAGAGTATGATTTAAGCTATAATTTCCCTCAAATTATGCATTAAATCAATGACATATTCAGTCCTAGAATAGAAGATTTATTGAGAATTGAATCTAACTATCATGAAATTCATGCTTAGAAATGATGCAAAGGTTCATTGAAATTTATCTAATTAGCTATTGAAATCATGAAACAAAATGACAGCACAAGGATTCAATTAGAATTCTAAAATTATGGAGAGCATAAGAGTGCATTCAATATTCTAAAATGTTGGGACCTATTGAGCTCAAAATTCAATCCTTTTATGGAATAATTTAAGAAATGAGTGGTTGAGATCAACTTGTGAGGAGAGGTGAGGACTGAATCTTTGGTGATCCATGTGAGTAAACTCTCATTGGTTCATGGATTGACTTTCCAAGTGCAAGTGATGAGTTGTATTTAGTGAGTTTATTTAATTCCTTTTAATTAATTACTTTAGCCAAGGATTTAATTGGGTTGATTTAATTTAAATAGGCCAAGGTAATTCATGTGAGTTAGTGATGAAATCACTTTGATTTTAGGAGAATAAATTGATTTTGATGAATTATGCCAATAATTGAATAGTTGGATTGACATAATTAGGGGTATGATCACATTTAGGGCAAATAGGGTCTCTAGTTAGAGTAGACCAAATTAGGGTGGTTACATTTTCCCCTCTTTGAATTAATGTGCAAGTAGTGCATTGATTCAAAGAATGTTTGATGTTAACATCAGAAAGTTTGAGAATTTCGTACTTGATTGAACGAAATATAGCTGATGAGATCAGTCTTGAACTTGATTGAACTAAGATTGATAGTATCGACTTTGAACTTGATTGAACAAATGTTTATTAAAAACAGATCTAGAGATACCAATTTTTAACTTGATAAAATGATAATTGACAATACTGACTCTGAACTTGATCAAATGAAGGTCAGTACGAAGCTTATGAGAGCTTGAGCTATCAATTTTGAACTTGATCAAATGAGAATTGACAATACTGAATCTGAACTTGATCAAACTAAGGTCAATAGAAAGCTGTTGAGATCTTGATAAAGATCTGAGAGATTGTAGGCATAGATATCTAGCTTGTTTAGCACCGAAGCCTTCTATCCAACAGTCCTAACTTGATCGAAGGAAACTACTAAGCCCAGAGTCTTTTGATGATGAAGTCAATTTTGTTGTTTTAAGAAAGAATTTGATTGATTTTAAGTGTGATCATGCTTCCCTCAGGAACAAAATTGAAGGAAATCAAACAAATTCCCCCTTTAGAATGACATTTGAATGGAACAGGTCGATTGGATCAAGAAAGAAACAATCAGAAGGTGAGACGAAGCGAAAATGTGTTAAGAGAAAACACAATTTTACCAAGTTGACTACTTGAAAATATTAATTGTGAGCTTGATAAAATGATGTATGACCAATATTTTCATGTATGATGGGGAAATTTTTGATAGAGAATAATGAAAAATTGATTTCATAAAGCCTGCGAATCATTTCTGAACATATAGAGCAATTCTGCATTTTTTGGAGATTGTCGCAAATTTTTTACTGTATTGTGGAAAATAGTGTCCTTGTGTTTGATTTTTTTCCCGATAGACCTCATAATAACAAAATAGAAAATTGATAGTCTGTTAAGGGTTACAGAACTTCTATTTAGCCCTAAAATGTCAATATAATCCTCAAAAATCACTTTTTACCCATTCATTTTCACTTTCATCCTTGGCAAATTCTTGAGCTTTGGAGAGAAGATGGTGGTCCCTGTTGAGAGACATCAATTTGAGCTATCATGTCATCATGAGCTTCCAACACACTACACACAGCCGGTGAGTACATCGAGACCTGCCTTTTTACACTTTCTATTTCTTATTTTTTCACATTTTGTAGTATTTATAGCCAATTAAATATTGAGTCGCATCTAGGGTTCCAGATTGCATCCTGTCAATCCTGTGTCACATTTGGTAAACTTGCAAATTTCTGGATTGCATCCTGTAAAAATAGGATCAACTCCGGTAGGTCAACAGAGAGTCACTTTTAGTATTTTTTGTCCAACTTTGAATTTCATCGCATCCTGGGAAAATAGGATCGCTTCTAGAATCCCGCATCGCATCCTGTAAAAATAGGATCGCATCCCAATTTCCCCATCGTATCCTATCATTTAGGATTGCATACGGGATGTGAGCTCGCATCTAGGAAAAATAGAATCATTTTTAGTAGAGTGTGTTAATTTCAAATTTTGACTATTTTCCTCTATGTGATTGCAAAAGACTTAGCTATTAGATTGTTTATGTGGTTGACTTAGCTAAAATACTGATGTAAGTCTGTATTTTGTGTTTGATAGACTGATTTCCCTATAGTTTCATTTTGTGGACCTCAACATGCATGATTCCTTTCCCTATCTCACTCCCTAACTGATGCAGAGCAATAGATCATTGGATGCCTTGGTTTACTCTCTTTGATAGATTTACCTGATATCAGGGTAAATCAAGGTTTGTTGATTACTCTTGCCAAGAGATGGCACTCATAGAACAATACCTTCCATCTCCCCACTGGTGAGATGAATGTGACCTCTAAGGATGTGTGGCCTATCATGTGCATTCATGTGATAGGATGTGAGGTTTCTTTTGATTCTCTCTCTACCGTAGTGATTGCAGATGCCCAGAGGTTCTTTTTTATCCCTCCATAGTACGCAAATACTTGACATGGGATTACATGATTGATCATTATGAGTGAATGGCTATTTTTCTTGCTTCTTAGTTGGTGGAGGAGATGGTGAATCTGACTCTGTAGCTTCAAATTCATCCTTTTCTTCAGCTTCACCGATAGGTAACTATCCTTCGGTTTCTTCCCCCTTTTCAACTTCCTCTTCTTGCTCGATTTATTCCTCAGTTGCTGACAATATCTTCTTGAGATTCTTTACCATTTTATCCTTTTTCCTCACAATTTTCTTAACAACCAAGCCAGATTTTATTCTTGTCTTGGCCTCTTCATATGTTCCAAACTTGGGTTATTTCTTATCCAAAGGTTCATTAATCAGGGCATCAATTGCCTTAGATGCAAGATCAATGTTAATCTCATATTCCAATGGTTGAATCCATGTTGTCCTTGGTACAACAGGATTAATATATGTATGATCTATATCAACCATAAACATATCTCATCTTTATATTTCTTAATGAGTTTTTCGGGGATCCTTACCCTCTTTTGCATTCGGTCTTTGAATACATTAAAGTATTCATCCATGACTATCTCAAAATTTTCTCCCAGTGAGGCTATATGTTCACTGATCTACATAGTGACCAGTTTTGTGCTATCCCATTTCACATCTCCCACCAATGGGAATTTTTCTTGAAAGTAGAAGAAAATACACATTGTGAGTGAGCCAAACTTACATGTGTTTGACTTTGCATTCGTGAGTCTTTAAATTTTATTTCAACTGATTCGGTAGTAGTTCAGAAAAATCCAACTGTGTTCCTTTCTTCACAATATTATACGTTGTGTCCACTGCACCAGATGCAATGTTGTTCAATCTGCTGGCTTGGAAGAATTTTTAGCCTATAACGCATGCACCTAATTTCATCTCATCATCAGTTATGGTGGAAACTTTCAATCCTCTGCCATCCCATTTGGCTCTTGTCATATTTTCAGTCTCGGCCTTAGGTGGATGCTTCAGTGCTTTTACTTTCTCGGTTATAGGGTAATCAGTGACCACATGGATAACATCTTGGGTTATCTTATTCGGTTCATCCAACCAAATATTATGGTTGTACATTCATCTTAGTACTAACTGAATCCACTCAGTTTTGAAACCTTTCAGGAACATTAGGGCATTGGTGAGCCCTTTTACTTCTATATGCTTATGTTCATCTTTTAGTGTTCCATTTTCATTTCATAGCTTCTTATAAGCTTCTTCAACCTCTAAATCTCCTATCTCTGCAATCTTGCAATGTGTAAAAGATTGAACGTCTTCCATGAGAAAAACCCTAGCTAGTATTCGTGAGAATGCTCCAACATTCTCAGGTTGTGAGGAAACCTTAGGGTGAATCTTGTAGTTTGGTTCCTCACATGCCGAATTCTTGGTGAGCTTGAACTCATCCTTCTTTGTGTTCTTTGATTTCACAGTTCTTGATGTCAAGGCCATTTTTCAATTTTAGGGATTTCTATGAAATGTGTGAAACTAATTTGTCAGTTTTGTAGAACTTACTGGTTATGCTTGCAATGATTTCTGATCTGTGTGGAGTGTTGGTGTTTGAGTTGTGGATGCTCTTTGATCCTTTTGCTCTATGCTCAAAAATCATTCTTCTTCGCTTTGCTCTGGTCGTGGTGAACAATGATACCAACTAGTTGCCTTTTATAGTTGTTTGACCTAAACACATGTCATTAATGCTTACTAACTCCTCGTTGTGTGAAGACAGAGTTCATCGGTTAAGACTTCAAACTTTCCTTCGGTGATGACATGATGTTTTGGTTGGTCATTTATACCTTTTGCCTTTACCGATGGGTTTCAGTATTGCAAACCACTTGTTCACTTTGCTCGATTACCGACGAGGCTTGGTTTATATTAGCAACTTTTCTTTTAATCAACGCTTCTTGATAAGTGTAGGAAGTCTCAGTTTTGAGTGTATACCAATGGGTTTTTGTATGTATGCCCGACAACATAGTTATCATAGATTTCAACAAGTTATACCATGATGCATCTTTACTTATGCTAATTTGGCATTTTATCAACATAATATGGAACTGATGTAAAATAATAACTTGGGGTAATGCAGTTCCATACTTACTTGTTCTGCTTAGGTGGGGGTAGTGATGTCACTAGATTAATTGGATGGGGTTTCACCATTTGCATTGCTTGGTCCAGATTCATCTTGTTCGAAGCTCTTCTCCACATTTTTCCTCTTGCCCTTCGGATGTCTTCAATGGTGTTTCCATTGGGATATGTGATTGTCTCTGTCATTTGGTCTCTCAAATCTTTCTTGAGATGACCAACTTTATGACAATGTAAATATGCCATTCCAGGGTTAGTCCAGCCTCAATACTTTCTAGTCTGTTGTCTCGTGAAGTTTGCAGCAATGTGACCAAATATTCCACATGTTGTACAATTTTTCCAAGTGTTGTAATCCCATACATACTAGTTACGGACTCTCTTTCGTTGATATGGAGTTTCTTGACCTTTTGGCTTCCATGCTTGCCCTTTCTTTTTCCAGCATTCAAGATTTGTGTTCCCATTCATTTTGCAAGTAGGACAATATTTGTCCATGTAGGTTTCCTTCTTTGGTTGTTTCATTTCCGACTTACATTCATATGCTTTATGTCCTTTCTTGTTACATTTATAACAAAATCCTATGAATGAAGATGTATATTTAGGAATACCTTTCATTTTGTCTCTGAATACATTTGATGTATGGCCTTGCTTTCCACAGTGATTGCATGTAAGCTTTATTGGTCTCGTATTTCTATAGACATTCTTTGGATTAGTTTGATTTGATGATTCTCCATTCTCGATAAAACCTAGACTATTGTTGGTGTTGAATCTTCATTTTCCTTCAAGAAAACCATTCATTCTTTTATTGCTTTCTTCAAATTTCTTGATAATCTCATTATTCTACTGCTGAATTCATATTTCATGTTTCAACTTTTCATTATCATCCCTTAGCTCACTAATAGCTTCTATTCTTTCAATGAGTTCAACATTCATTCTATTTGCCTCTTGACTCTTAAGAATAATCTGATTTGCAACTTCATGGTGATGCTCTGTCAATATTTGTATTTCAGATTCTTTTTCTTGTAGCTTTTCTGTAATCTTTCTTCTATCATCAATATCTAGTGTTATTTTTTCTTAGCTTGTCTAGCATTGTTCATGACATCAATAATCCTTACCATTTATGTCTCTTGATCAATTTATAGAGATTTAATTTGTCCAGCCAGATGTAGATTGATTTCAATTAGGCTTGTCATGCTTTCTTCTGATGTGTCTGATGCTTTGCTTGTAGTTGATTCTGAAGATTCAAAGAAATCTGGTATCTCTTCCTCATGGTAACTATTTCATTACAACGAGATTTCATAATCTTTCTTTCATCTAACAACTGTCTCATGTTGATTCTAGCTTCTTTATACTATTCATAGAAGATCTAAATTTCAAGCTTCTTATTCTCAATATTTTTATCCAGTATGTACTTTGCCATTGTATGATCTTTTCTCTTAAGCCTTTAAGATTTTCCAAAGAAGAGACTTAGCTTTGATACCAATTGTTGGAATTAATGGGAAGTGTGTACTGAGAGGGGAGGGGTGAATCAGTACCTCTAAAACTTTTGTATCCTTTAATCAATTAACCTTTATAATCAATTGTATATCAATTCAATCTGATCTATACTATCTTGATGTGAGATATCAATTCATTAACTTAACATACATGTGAACATTCATAGAGACATTCATGAAAGTAATTGACACATAACACAAGATATGATATCGCAGAAAACTCCTGTAAGGAAGTAAAAACTACGGTGGGGATGGCACCCACAAAATCTTCACTATCTGTAGATTGGAAGGGGCCGGTTAAGGCTTACAATTTGATCACTTTTGATGATCTACCCTGTTAAGAGTATCAGTGGAGACATGTTAAAGTCTACTCAGTTAAGAGCTTTAGCAATATTGTTGAGTGTGCACTCAGTTAAGAGATTTGTAGTTGGAATGTTAAATCCACCTTCCTTGAAAGGATTTTTACACTTTGCTCCACTTGTTAGAATGATAGAAAATTACAAATTGACCTGGTAAATTAAATCTCCTATTGATGATATAGATCCTATTAAGTTTACATGAATAAGATTATCACCTTATGTGACTGAGTAATACCTCTGATTCTCAGTATCCTCTGTTCTTGGTTCTTGCTAACCAAATTCACCTTTTGTTGTTATAGTTCTTGAAACCTTCAATCTAATCCATAGATGTGCTCATAGGCTTCATTCATCCTCTCTTCCATATTCACATCTTTTTATAATGAATGATTTCATCATCTATTTATAAGATGGATTGACATCATTAAGTTTCACAAAATACAATGTTAACTCTAAGATAAGGTTTACAACTTGTACCTTGATCTCCTAGTCTATGTGTTTTAAATCAGTTAGACTGATTAAAGCACTTACATTCATGTTTCTTGTCCCTAAAGAAATGGATTTAAAACAAATAAAGATTCTATAAATAGATTCTAACTATTTTATCTAATGTGGAAGTCAGATCCACTTTTTGCGGGCTGCAACTATTTCTCAGTTCCTGACGGTCGGTTATGCTTGACTGTCTTTCGATTTTGTTATGTCGGTTGCTCTTTAATTGTCTTGTCATTTTGCACTTTATCTTGCATGTTGGGTTCCTCTTTATCTTTCTGCTTTGCAATTTTGGTGTACACACAAAGTTGTGTCGTTGGTTCTCTTTGTACTTAGTCATTTCGATGATCTCTTTTATATCTGATTTTCGGTTTTCTCTTTGTTCTTTCTTTCCGTGTATGCTTACCGAAAGTGTTGTTTGCATACTAATGGAAAATTAATGTCATTAGTATCTTCCTCAAGTCTTCAATGTGAGTCATTTTCATCTTTGAATTGGCTAATGTATCATCCACATAGTCCTCCATGTTCTTATGTATCATGTCGTGGAAGATTATCGTCATAGCTCATTGATATGCAACTCCAACATTCTTTAACCCAAATGCCATTACACTCTAGAAAAATGTTCGGCATGCACATGTAAATGATGTCTTTTCCTGGTCTTCAAGAGTAATATTTATTTGGTTATAGCCTAAAAATCCATCCATGAGTAAATAAATATGATATCTTGTGTTAAGATCAATAATCATATCAATATTCGGTAGTGGAAAGTCATCTTTATTACAAGATTTGTTTAGGTCCCTAAAGTCTGTGCAAATTCTAATAGACTTATCCATTTTAGAAACTAGGACTACATTAGAAATCCATCCTTGTATCATTTGAAGTTCTTCTAGTCCTAGTAAGACACTAGTGTCTTCATCAATCATTGTAGGCATCACCATCTCATCCAGTTCTGCGACAACATTGGTGTTATAGGTAGTGTTATAACTTTCTCCTCTTTCCAATAAAGGTGAAAATTTATGGATTACATCTACCTCAATGTCCATGGTAGCATCAGACATATGATCCTATTCATAATCATGTGAGTTAGAGATATTATCATCAGATCTATTTAAAAACTTAGCAATAATTATCTGATGTACCATATTAGCCATTTGTAGATCAAAGAGTGGTAGATCTAGGTCATGTGAAACTGTCACCAATTTCCCCCAGTTAGGATGTGCATCTTTTTGTTGTATTATAGGAGAGGATCCCTCAAGAGTGTTTGAGCTACTTGCTTCCTCTTCTTTGTTTATATATTCTTCTTGTTCTTGAGGTATTCTTCATGAGATTCTTATGTTTGCTAAACTTCTGGAGATTCTTCTTCTTATTCCTCCCCTATTTCTTAGATATTGGTTTCTGGAAACAAATGAACATGATGCTCCTGTTACCCAAAATTTTATATGCGGGATAAAAAATCAGAAAAAGTAAAATTTTCATAAAGATACATCTTTTAGACATTACTGTTTAGCCAATACAGATGAATACATTACTATTACATTCATATTATCATATTTTATTTGTACTCTAAGTTTTGATCAAATTCACACTTTCAGATTCATAAACGATCATTACATTGTGCATTCATACTAAATGTA
>MU226504.1:3155508-3176082 GCA_018584345.1 Thuja plicata | reverse complement strand
CTGATTAAATTATTTTTGGTCTATACCCTAGTAGCCAAGTCTTTTAACCTATATGTTGATCAGAGATTCGAAGTATCAAAATGTGGTATATGAGTTAGGATTACTGCATTAGTTTTTTTCAAATAAATTCTGATTTCATTTTGGTGTATCACCCCATTTCCCATTCAGTTTTAAATCCTTCTTCCCTTTTCCCATTAAGTTACAAATTAGGAGGTGATATCCTAAATTCAATAGGAACCGGCCTAGAATCCGGAGACTCCTCTTCATTCATAGTTTACCCACAGCTAGGAGAGGTTTTCATTGTCAGGATAGAATTGTTGTTTTGCCTTAATGCCTGATTTAAGGTAACAATTCTAAGCCTGAACAGCTCCATTTTTTCTCCAAAAGTAGGTACATACCGTTCTCCTTGGTATTCTCAGTTCTCAATACCAATATGTAGTAATCTTTCATATATCCAAGGTACAAGTTTTGTTTCTTCCTCTTCTTCATCACTTCCTTTATCAAAGATTGGACCATCTCTTGAAGTGGGGTGATCTAATTTTTATTGAAACCCAACCCTGTTTTGTCTTTAGTGTCTCTGAATTCCATATGGATAGGCTAAATGAGTCCTTTTCCTTTGTCTCCTAAAGGTCCCTTCCCTTTGTGCCCCATTTGTTTAAGAAAGTCAGAACCTTTTCCATATTTTTTGGGAGATATCTCAACATGTTTTACTTCATTTTCTCTCTTTTCCTCTTTATAGAGCCAAGCCAAGACTGCTTTATCTTCCATTTCTTCCTCTTGAGAAGTAGAGCCTCTAACCATGCCAGTTGGTTCATGAATGTCTTTCCCTTTTGATTCAGGTGTGAAAGAGGGGGATACCCATATGATCTTGGAGATACAAGAATGTTATCCAATGATGGTGTTGTCTCTAGTTTGTATTCCCCCATGCTAGTTTCTTCAAGTTTTAATGTCTTTCCAAAGCTTCTCATCACCATGTCTTTAGAGGTTTTAGTTGGAAACTCTTTTGGAACTTCCTTATTGTGAGGAACCATACTATTTTTCTTGACATTATTGCAAGTGTAGCTTGACTCTATAGGAATTGTTACTTCCACTCCATTATGTGGGAATTTGATACATTGATGGTAAGAATATGGCACTGCTTGAATTTTATGTATCTAAGCTCTTCTTAGTTATATGTTATAGGCCAATGGTAGATCAAGAACTTGAAAAATCATATTGCATTCAATTGGTCCTATTCTTATTGGTAAAATAAGTAGTCCTTTGGATGATAATTTATTCATCGTAAGCCTTGATGGCTATCTTACTCCTTGAATCAATTATTTGTTCTGAAAGACCCAATGCTTTGACCAGATTGAGAGTACATATATTCAACCCCATGCCTCCACCTATTACACATTTTACATGGTGTTTATGGATCAAAACTTCAATGTGAAGGGGTTGATTATGGGGATGAGTCAAAGATTTGCAATCTTCTTCTGAAAAAGAGTGATAATGTGGAGCCGATATGTGATTGACCATTTCCTATAACTTGTCCACATCTATTTCTTTCGAAACATTTTCAAAATGTAGGGCTTTCTCAAGAACTTCCCTATGCACTGAAGAGATCTTTAATAACTCAAATATAGAAATTTGAGCTGGGGTTGTTTGCAATTGGTCTACCAAGTTATAGTTAGAAGATGGTATGGGAACTATTTGTCTTGACATTGTTGGTTTAGGAATTGTGACAACATGTGGTTTAGATGGTGTTGCCTATTTGGATGAGGAATTAACCCCTTTAATTGTGATTTGTGCTTGGCTTCATGTTACCACATTTGAATGTGTCATTTTTTCCTTGACACCTTTGATAGTGATCACATTGATTGATTCATTCTTTATGTCCAACATATTGTTCACATTATCATTATGGGAATAGGTGTAATTGACTTAATTTCCTTTTCCTTTAGAGGCTTCTCCTTTTTCATATTTGGGAAATGGTTTATTATATGTCATGTGATCTTCATTAGATGTATGTCCTTCCACTTTGATCTTTCCTCCATCAATGAGATCTTGTATAACATGTTTGAGTTTAACACAATCATTAGTCTTGTGTCCTTTATTCTTATGGAACTCACAATGTGCATCATAATTACACCACCTTGGTTTTACTTATGGTTCCCATGGTTTTGACTCTGATACAGTAATAATTTTGTTATCCAAGAGAGTCTTCAAAACCGTCTCAAGAGGTTCTCCCAATGGAGTAAATGTTCATTGTGGTCTAGACATCCATGTCTTATTCTTGTTGGTATAAATATTTGCTCTTGGTATTATTATTGTTACCTTAGCTTCTTTACTTTATTGTAGGTTGTTTGTGAGATTAAACATAATTGGTTTAACATTCATATTCGAGGCTTCAACCAATCCATCATTAACAAAAATTTTGTTCTTGTTCCACCATTTAGGTTTGTTGTTATAGTTGTTAGAGGATTTATTGTCACTTTGGAGTGTGATCTCTCCTTTCTTGACCATAACTTCTTTAGCATGAATAGCGTTCTTTATCATTTTGTCAAAACTAGGAGAATATTGTGTTTGTAGGGCATAATTCATTTTAGGTACTAAGTTGTTTATAAAGATCTCCATCTTTTCAGATTTGGGTATTGATCTTGAGTACCTTGCAAATATTCTCCTCCACCGTTGCAAAAAGAGTGTGAAGGATTCACATGTTCGTTCTTTTGTATTGCAAAGATCCATCATGGTAACATTGTGTTGTATGTTGTAGGAGCAATGTTGGACAAATCTCTGAGTTAACTCCTCAAACGTTTGCACACTTGATGTTAGTTTAGAGAGCCATTCCATAGCATTTCCACCTAGACTTCCTAGAAATAGTCTCATCAAGTATGTTGGTTCATGCATGTATTCTATGCTTAGGGCACCAAATTCTCTTACATGGTCATGTGGATCTATTTCTCCCATGTATTTATCATTTTTGGGTCATGCCATGTTAGGTGGGAATGGAACCATGTTTATTCTTTTGTCAAGAGGAAATGGACATATGTGCTCCAAGGAGTATTTCTTCATTGGTTTAGTCTTCTCTTTCTTGAGCGCTACGAGTTCTATTTGCATTTGATATAGTTGTTTTGAGAGTATGGAGATAAGTGTTTGTACCTCTTCTTCCTTTAATCTTTCAACATCATATTCTTTGGGAAGTTTAAATCCAAGAGAAGCTAAGTGAAGGAAGTATTTTTCTTTATCTTCCCTAATGATTTTCTCCAAATTTCTTTGAAACTTCCTACTTTGTTTGAGTTTATTGTATTCTTCTTCTTATATGTTTTCATCACTTTCTGAGTCAAACAAAGGACGGTCATGATTTCTCTCTTCTTGACTTTCTCTTTTGTTTTGTTCTTGGTTATATTCATCAAAGGCATCACTCCATTCATGATTAGGTGCATTCATTTCAGGTGAGTCTTGATCAAAGAGGAGATTCATTCGAGATGTATCTCTTTGTATAAATTTAAGCAATCTTGGAGGTCTTTCTGAATCACCAGCAAGGTATTGTTTACTTCTTGTGTTAAACATGAAATCAAGGTCTCAATTTTGTCAAAAGTGTTCCATTTGTGCCAAAAGGATTTTCTGAATTGTCCAAATTGTGGTGATTGTGAGTTTGAATGTTTAAAGTGATTGATTCTAGCGTCAGAAGGTGAGAATGTCATGATAGTGAGATGGGAACCAAGAAGATTAGTTGAGTGATGTCAAAACACAATTTGGGATCAATTGCAATAACCCTAAATAAAATGCAAGGTAGACTTCCAATTAGATTGAGAAACAACAATAGGTGGACCAGCAAGAACAACAGATTCTGATTGACAAGCAAAAAGGGTATCCTGAACTACAGAGTTTTTGAGTCTGACATGTGTTCAAGTACCCTCTGTCCTTGATGCAACTGACCAAATGTGAGCCTAGATATATGGGATGCGAGCCTATTCTTCCTAGGTGTGACTCTGTTTACCAGATGCGAGCCAGGATTTACCAAATGTGAGCTTTTTTCCTAAATGTGACTCTATTTCCCAAATGCAAGCCAGGATATACCAAATGCGACTCTATGATGGTTTTTCCTAATTTTTCCACTTTGTCTTGAAGAATGTGAAAATTTGTCCAACTCCAGGGTCTGTTTGATGAATTTCAGAGTGTTTTTGAGCAACATAAATGTCTGTGATTGTCAAAATACTGTTTGTTTAGGGGTGTTTATCTTGTTATTTCAATTTTGACACATCAAGCAAGTTGTTTAAGGACCAAACATACCTATTCCCTAAAATATATGGCATAACATGAAAATATTTTCTCGTAGACTTAGGTACACACTCAAATGCCAATCAAATTACGACCATCATGAAGCACACAATGGCTCTAGTCATGATGTCATATTATCCGACTCAAAACGCAAGTGAGGGCAAAAAATGTTGAGTATCTTGGGGCAATTACTATTTTCCTTGCACAAAGATTATCACCTTTCGGAGATGAATCAGGTGGTCTTAACTACAAAGTATTTTATTTTGGGCATCCGTTAGCAACCGTCCCCCATAGAATTGCACAAGGCAAAATTAAGGTGTATAACCCTATGAGTACCTAGATGAGTGTAGTCTTGCAAGGAAGACTCAAATGGCTTCGCTCTACACACATCCAAGCATGTCCAAGGAATGATAGTCAAAATTCCAAGGACAAAACTGATTACGTCTTCTACGACTTTGGCCTCAAGGAAGCATTTTGATTATAGTGAGATGGAAGGGCTGGCATTCACCTATTCTCACTTGGGTCATTCCTGGGAGATTTTTTCCTCAAATGACAGGCCCTCTAAAGTTAAAAGGAAGAAAGAAGATTGGAGGCTTAGGAGTCTAGATTTCTGATTCTTCATGAGGAAGAAGGGCATACTCTCCTATCCATGTCATTTTCTCCTATCAAAAACATCATTCAAGTTCTTTCCCTTGAATTGTCAAACTCAAAACTTAGTACCCCATATTGAGTTTCTGATTTTCCAACTTGGGAAAAGAGCATAATCCTCTAGTTGGACTAAGAATCAAATTCAAATTCAAAAATTTAGGTTCCTATCAAATAAATTAACCAAAAAACTTTTGAGCAATTAAGTTTATTTCCCCAATTTCTATTCAAATCTTAACTTGATGTTTGAGGTTCTAATTTTCCATGAAGTAAAAGAGCATACTTCTCTAATCAAGTTACGAATTGGAGAGAAATTTTGTTAAGTTCCTAGAATTGCAAAATAAGTTTGATTGAACGCCTAAGGAAACCTAAAAAAATACTTGTTAGTAGTTTATTTCCATCTTCTTAGCCAAAGAAGTCTTCAATATCATCTTGCAAGAACTCATTAGGTTGCTCAAACAATAAGATTCATCCAAAAACATGCAAAGTCAGTTGATTAGTCATCAAATTTATCAAACGTGCTAGCAGACTAACCAAATGCGACTCTGAACTTTCCCAAATATGATCTAGAAATCACTAAATACGAGCAAAGATCCTAAATGTGATCTTTAAAACTAAATGCGATATGGAATTAACCACATGCGAGCCTTTACCAGATGCGATTTGGGATTTGCAGGATGTGAAGCAGGATTTCTCGCGTGCGAGCTTCTTTTTGAGATGCGATCCTTTGCTTCCAAATGCGAGTCTGCACCCAAAAATAGAGAAAAAATATAATCAATTAGCTCAAAATGATGAGCAATCTAGTGCTCTGCCCCATGGTGGGTGCTAGAAATGTGTGTGTGAATTATGCACCTGCAAGCTACACCACAACATTTCAATATGTCATTGCATCAATGGTTAGAAAGATGGAAATTAATTGAAAAGCATAAGGAAACCATTGAAATCAAAATATTTATTCCTATCTAAGAAGAGTGTGATTTAAGTTATAATTGCCCTCAGATGATGCGTTAAATCAGTGACACGTTCAGTCCTAGAATGGAAGATTTATTGATAATTGAAGCTAACTATCATGCAATTCATGCTTAGAAATGATGCAAAGATTCATGGAATCATAAATAAAAGCTATCTACTTAGCTATTTAAATCATGAAACAAAATGACAACATAAGGATGCAATTAGAATTCTAAAATTGTGGACATCATAAGAGTGCATTCAATATTGTAAACTTTTGAGGCTTATTGAGCTCAAAATTCAATCCTTTTATGGAAGAATTTGAGAAATGAGTGGTTGAGATCAACTTGTGAGGAGACGTGAGGATTGAATCTTTGGTGATCCATGTGAGTAAACTCTCATTGGTTCATGGATTGACTTTCCATGTGCAAGTGATGAGTTGTATTTAGAGAGTTTATTTAATTCCTTTTAATTAATTACTTTAGCCAAGGATTTAATTGGGTTGATTTGATTTAAATAGGCCAAGGTAATTCATGTGAGTTAGTGATTAAATCACTTTGATTTTAGGAGATTATATTTATTTTGATGAATTATGCCAATAATCAAAAAGTTGGATTGACATGATTAGGGGTATGATCACATTTAGGGCAAATAGGGTCTCTAGTTAGAGTGGACCAAATTAGGGTGGTTACACCAACAGATATGAAAATAATTTTCTCCTTATTCCAAATACATAAATAAAAGTAACCAACTGATCACCCTATCCCTGCACTCAAATCAAACTATGCAAAAATAAAAATGCATTCTTTCTCCTCTTATCCCTGTTACAATGAACATTGTACTTAGAAAAATATGTTCTCTTCCTGTATCCAACAGACTGCCAGAAAAGAAGAACCCCCACTTTTCTTCATTAGTGCTATATATAACTTCATGAAATGAGTATTCAATTTTGGTAACTTCTTCAGTTATTCATAACTGATTCTTGAATTTATTTTAATCTCCTTTCATTCTCATTGCTTTTCTCTTGATCTTTTTTTTGCCTTTGATATCTTTATAAAGTATTGATTTAAAAGTTTATAAGATTATAAATCAACATATTAAATGTCATTTGGAAAACTAACATTTAAATGCAATAACCCAAAATGCAAATATTCTTTAAGCCAGGTGGACCAAAAATAGTTTCGACAATTACATTTTGGTCTCTGTTCGGGGGGCATAACTTTATGTTTCACCGTTGGATCTTTCTAATTTTTGGATATGTTGGCACAATCCTATCTTTTCACGTTATCACTGGTGTGATTTGTGAAATAATGTCTCTGTCAAAATTTATTGGGTACAGAAGTGTGGGTCCATAAAACTATCATGAAATCATACTTGTTCACACTCCCTCTGAACTGTTGAACTTTTGAACTTTGAACCTTGAACCACAGGGTTCAAATCAGAGGTTCAAACTCGTATAATTCTCCTGAAAATAATTCTCCAATAAATATTTGAGCCAATGAAAATTACTAACTTGGATCTTTGAACTTTGAACTGGTCAATTTGAACCTTGAACCTCTAAATTCTAGTTCTAAACCTAAACTTGAACTTGAACCTGCACTTCACAACCTATGAAATTGAACTTGAACCTTGAAAAATTTTGGTTCAAAGTTTATGCCATGAAAAGCACATTAAACTTTGAACTAATTTGAATCTACTAGAATCTTGAATTATGAACTTTTGCACTTTGAACCTTGAACTTTGAACTTTGAACTGTGAAGTTCAAGGTTCAAGTTCAATGCGATATTACTCCCTTAAATTGCAATAGAAAAACCTGCATTAAGTTTTTCTAATAGCTCTATTTCCCATGAAATTTTAACTATAGGCTAATGAGCCATGTAGAGCATAACCCAGAAATATTTTTAGCATAGGACACACAAAAAGTATGATTAAATTATTTTGGCATTCTTTAAAACCAAAAATTAAAGCATTAAAATGTGGTTCCCGGTAATGATTTGCGTCACAAAAAATTGAATTGAGTTCATGATTTGGGTTAATTGACCTAAATTTGAACTATGAACCTAAACTTGGATCTGCCCTTAGCAACTAGTGAACTTGAACTTTGAACCTTGAACTTCACAGTTCGAGGTTCAAGTTCAATAACTTCCTGCAATGCTGCCCCTTTACAAAGCATAAATTCACAATAACATTATTAATAAAAACCATTATAAAGGGTGGGAAAATTTGAGGAAATTTCTCTGTGATTCTTGGTTTTAAAATTTTAAAACTTGGGTGCCAAAAGCAAGCCAACACATACAATTGGCCATCTCCCGTAATGTTATGTTCTTTCTCTCAGCAACACCATTCTACCGAGGGGTGTGTGGAACTGTCAACTAATGTTGTAAACTATGCTCAATGCAACAATCCCTGAAAGCCTGATTCACATACTCCCCCATTTTTGGTGTGTATCCTCCTGATAGAAAGACTAGATTGCTTCTCCACAAATGTCTTGAAGGCACAAAATGTATCAAAGACATTAGACTTGTAATTGAGAAACTACACCCAAGTACACCTAGAGAAGTCATCAATGAAAGTGAGCACATAGTGGGCCCCTAAAAATCAAGGAGTTAGAAATAACATGAGATCATTGTGTTCCAAATCCAAGGATGCCTTAGCACGAGTGGATCAACTTATAGGAAAAGGATCCCTGTATTTTTTTCCAAGATCACAACCTCAACATACACCATCAGTACAAGAGGAAGCCCAGTCAAAAGTGCCCATGTACTCATTTGCTGTAAGTATATATAATTGACATGGCCAAAACACTCATGCCAAAGTTTTATCATTGTATCTGCATGTTCCAAAAGATAGACCTCATAACCATCTTAACTCTCAAAGCCATCAAACCTGTATAAGTGAGACTGGGGATTGACACTGCCAGTAGCCACTATCATATCAAAATCATGGAGGTCTCAAATAACCATATCATGTGGTGATATCTCAACTATCTTACCAGAGCGAGAATGGAAAACTTGATGAATAGAAAGGAGGTTTGTCGAAAGGTCAGGAATAAGAAGTACATCCTGAAGACAACCACTTGTGAATGAGACAATACTAGAACCTATAAATACAAGCTATGCACACTCACTAATGACAACATGTGAAGTATGACTAGGTGCAAGTGCGGGCTGAGTGTGTGACATGTGGTGAGAAGCACTTGAATCAATACTCCATGTGGATCTAGAATACAAAGCTTGTAAAGTAAGAGCATGTCATTTCTGTATGGAAGAGGAAGGTGGCTGAGGTGAGGTGATATGATTCTCCTGCATGGTTTCCTCTAAAGCCTCTAATTATTTCCAACACCTAGAAACTGGATGTCCTTCCTTGCCACAAAAACTATGAGGAACACCTTTGTTCTTCATAGTCCTCGAGGAAGACTCACTAGATTTTGAAGATTTCCCTTGCTTGGGATAAGAATGTGGTTTTGAATCAGACTTAGGAGATGGCTTAAAAGAACTCTCACTGCCTGTTGAATCTTTCTTTGGCTTCAATTTTTGCTTCTCCTTCTCCTTAAATGTTTGGGAAACCAATGCTTGGTTCTTTGATCCTGTGAGAGAATAAAGCTGGGATAACTTTTCCTGCTCATGAGTCAAACAATCATAGAAGACATCAAATGTAGGCATGGTAAATTGTGCACCCAAAGAATCCATGATAGAATGGAAGGTAGAATAAAATATCTGAAAGGGACCATGAAGCTTAGAAAGAATCAGGTAAATGCACTCTAAATCTATCTTATTCTTTCCACAACCCTGTAAGATAGACCTGATAGATTTTAATTTCATCAAGAAATCCTGAATATAAGGAAATGACTCAAGACCCAAAGCTATCAATTATGCCTCAATCTAAAGTGCCCTGAACTCATTGACTATGACAAAGAGAATCTGAAACTTCTCACGCATATCAAGAGGAGTATCACAACCATTAAGATGAAAGTGTAAACTATCTAAAACATCTAGAGAAATCACACCTATGGCCTCATCCATCTTGTTCTTGTGCTGCATGATCTCATAAGGAGGAGTCAATACTGGCTAGATGACATCTAAACAAGACCATAACCCTCGTAACTTGAGAATATGAGTCATACGAGATTTCCACAAATAGAAATCTTGTGGAGTGAGAAGCTCAAATGATGTTGAATCTGTCATTGTTGTACTACTCTGACTGTTTAATTATTAGTTATCTTTTAGAACTAGACAAAAGATGCAGAAGGGTTTGTATTTTTTTGTTTTTGAGTGTTCTAGTTTTTCTAAAATAAATGACAGAAAATAAGAAAAATACCCCCCAAAAAGAGAAATACCTAACCCTAATACAAACTAAAAAGTTAGAAGGAGACACAGTGCAAGAATTTTTTTAGATTGAAAGGGAAAATACTTGATCAAATTTATTAGAAAATAAACTTCAGATCTGAAGAGATCTCACCAAGAGATTTCCAATGCTTATTCATGATCGAAAAACAAAGTCCATCTGCACATTCTAGAGGCCCGAGAGTGCATAAAGGAAGCCCTCACTTTGACTAGCAAAAAAAATTGCAAGACAGAAAAATTAGGAACCCAAACTTCCAAAAATAGCTTGGGCTCTAATACCATGTTATAATTCATAGAATTCATACACCAAGATCCACTGTAGAAAAAACCTGTCATAAAAGCAAAGAATGGAGATAGAACAAAGAATATTTTGAATGAATATTTCATCTTTTAGAATATTCTTTGTTGTGTCTCCATTATTTGCTTTTGTGACAGGTTTTTCCTATGGTGGATCTTGGTGTATAAATTCTATTAATTCTAACATCTTTATGATAGCACATTTTGTACTTGCACAACATGATTTACCAACTAGGTCAGCCAAGAACAAATGATAAAATGAAAACATTATCATTGACCAAAAATTCAACCAATCAGGTCCTTCTAATCCATGTAGATTTCTAAATCATCAAGAATATACTTTAAGAACATCCTACAAAATTATGAATATCACATTGTCATCTAAATCTATTCCAGCCATTGGATTTAACCACTCATCTTTACTGAACCTCAAGAACACTGTCTGCAAGGCTCTGAGACAACAAAAATATGCTATGTACGTGTACCTTTGAAGTATAAACCCTCTAATTTGAGTACACCTAAGTATGTCCCAGACACACTCCTAAATGCGCTCCATGAAATTTTTACTTTGTTGAGCACACTAGACCTTTTTCTAGCTTCCTGTTAACACTAACTGTCATCTTTTCTGCTAGTCAACATGTGTAACCTGTTTACTTGTCCAAATCTTCATGAAGCATTCTGAAACTCTGGGTGAACATGTTAAACACCTTCAAAATCCTTCTTCTACATGCGCAACTCCATAACTATCATCTTCTTCTCACCAGACCTTTGAACACTCTGCTCCACTGGCTAACCTCCAACAATTAAGTTAGCAACAACCAATCTATTCTTCTAATCAATTCATCTTCTATGTTGACATCAATTCCAACACATTCAACTTCAAAATTTTCCATTATGCCAACAAAGTGTGAGTGAAAAGGACTTGTAAAAAGCCATTTTTTCCTCTTATAGGGTCTATTTTTACCCTAATTTTGACTCATTCACCTTCATTTGGCCATTATTTCCTCATACAGACTCTGATTTTGACATCGTTTACACCTATGAATTTCATTTTTCATCTATTTTTCATTTCTTCCTTCTCTACTATGCCCACTATATTTTTGAGAAACCGTCTGAGCCACTTTCTTCCTTGTCTGCCCTCTCGAGGGGTCATCACCCATCACCTAAGGAGTTTAACTCATTTTCATCATCTGGGGCATGTTCTCTTTCCTTCGCGTCGTCGATGTTTTAATTTTTCTTTGAAACGATGTTATTTTAACGTCATTTCAAAGAAGGGAAAAATGTAGACACCTAAATCTAAACATAATTAATTTATTTTATTAATTATTTATCTTCTATAGTCTTAGGTAAATTAATCCATTAATTTATCTAACATCTCCAATCCTATTTAATTAAATGAAACTTTAGCTTGTTTAATTAAACGATTGATTCTTCTATGGTCACCCTACCAATTAATTAGTCTGCCTATTTGATTAAGCTTCACTTGCCAATCCTCGTAGATAAATTAATTAATTTAATTTATCTAAAGTCCAACCTTATTTAATTAAATAAGTCTACCTATTTGATTAAATAAATCTTCCTCTATTTTGAATTAAAAAGAATTCAATAAACTCCATCCACCTGCATATTCCTAACCCATCCACTTGCAACACTTTAATTCTATTTTAATTAGGTAAATACCCCATTTTCCTAATTAAAATTCACCCCACTCTCTCTCCTCCCACTTGCACTTTCCTACTAATTCTACTTGCCTCCTAATTATCTATGTCATTAAGCCTAATACTTCACTAATCATGTGTACATTCCTAACCATAAAGATTAGGGAAAGCAAAGTCAAACCTTTTCCCTTTCACCCCAAACCCAACCAAAGTACCATCAAGTATCTATTAAATGCATTTGACTTTGGGGTTGAGACATAAATTAACTTTATGGTAAGTCCCTTTCCCAACTCCCCTCAACCACACTAATGTTGACATCTGGCCAACCTCCATTAATGTGGAGAACCCTAGCCTCCTAAAAGACTTAATTAAATATCCTCACATATTTCAATCATTTAATCAATCCTTCATTGTGCAACTTCATTTATGAAATCTTTAAGAGCTCTCCATACTTGTGAAAAACCTTTGAAGCCTTTTTCAAGTCTATCTTCCAAGCTTGAACAAAAATGGAGCATTCTCTTATTGTTATCCTGTTTAAAAATGCAGGCACACATACAACCATAATATCTTGGACAAATCGTTGCATCGAAGAGGCTACAACATGGTTTAATATGGCTTTTCTTTCTTTTTGTTTATTGTCTCTTTCTGTCTAATCATGTATGTTACTTTGTATTTGTGTTCTGAGTGTTTTTATTAGTTATTTGCATTATGTTGTAACACATTTCCTTGCATAGACTAACCATATTTTATTTCATATTTGAACAACATTAGCATATTCATCTTTAATTCTTTGACCGATGCTTCTAGACTTCTCAGAGACATACGTGTGTACCATTTTTTAAATAAAGTTTTAGCTACATGTCCAAATTTGAAATAAATTATATATTATTTTTCTAAACTTCATTATGTACAATTTCAAAAAAGATTTAAAAATAAATAAAAATAAACAACTTCTACTACTCACTTTTAACTACCTTTCTACCAAAGGTTTTTTCAAAATACTAAATCCACTTCAAACAGTATGTTGTGTTTTGTTGAAAAAAATAGGAACATTTTTTGGTGTGGGAAGGATTTGACCCCCTTAATATTATCTATTTTTGAAAAAATTTATTAGTTTAGAAACTAAATTCAAAGTAGTGCAATTCATGTTGTTTTGGTATCTTCAAATTTTGAGTACTCGGGTCTCAAATTGCTCCTCCAAGTTCAAGTTTAGCTTATTTAAGAAAAAAAGTGGCCACCTACGCCCACATTGTGTTCACCACCTTGGTGTGCTTACCCTCAACATACTATTTATTTTTTATCTGTGACACTTACTCCAAGTATTCTTATAGAATTTATCCATAACAAAATACTTTATCTCTTTATTTTCTATGGGGTGAATATTCAAGTAAATATTCTATTTACTCGTCCATATACTTTTTTGTCTCATCCAAGTATTCTTTCTTTTGCTCAACCTGACATTGAAAATATCCTTAGGCCATGTACCTACTTTCATTTGTTCAACTCATTTTAAATATCTTATGAGACATATCATAATAATTTATTTTAATAGAGGGGTGACCCATTTAGAGAAACAATTGAAACACTTCATTGGTGAGGGTGCCACCAAGGTTCAAACCCCTGCTTAACCATTGTGCTTGCAGGATTGTGCCTATACTAGGGCATTGTGCTCGTGGGTTTGAATTTTTGGAGTGATTAGAAACTTAAAAGGTTTTTGTTTACCAATTTTTTAAAAAATTCTTTAATAGAGACCACTCCCACTTCACTGAAAATAGTATTATAAGTAACTAAATTTTTAATTTTGAGCTTTCTTATGATCAAGTGCTTTTTTATTTTCTCAATTTTATTCCACTTTGACTCAAAGGTGTTTCTATCCAAACCACACCCATATAGAACAATTGGGAGCACTATAGGACCAAAATGAATCTATGTAGTTTTTTAATACCAAATTTTAGCCTCTACATCTATCTTAAAGAGCATATGACGCTTTTCATCCTCCCAAAATTATCTTCTATTTGAAACCCTCCCAATATATTTGTATTTCATAACTTCTTCAAGAATATTTCCTTTAAATTGAAACTTATTTTTTATTTTCTTTCTTCTATTAGAGAAAATCATGACTTTAATCCTAATCATATTAACTTGCATACCCACTACACTATAGAAATGTTCAAGACCATATAAGTGCTCTTGCAACCCCTAAGATGAATTTGCAATCTAAATATCTAACCAGCACATAGAAGAATCCTTAAATGGAAAACTCCCCAAATGACACCCATCTACACCTTGTGAATTAAACATTCCTCAAGATTTTCAATATAAATACCAAGAAGAGTAGGGGATAAGTGGCACCCTTTCTTGACCCCAATCTTGCTCCTAAATGATTTTGAAATGCTTGTCAAAATTCTAATTTTGACTTTAACCTCTTCATAAAGACTATGGAAAACCACCATGAGATGCAAAGGAATGCAAAATTCCTCCATTCTATGTCATGTTTTATCCCTAGAGATTGGGTCAAAAGGCTTTTTGAAGTTAACAAAGCAATAAAAGGTTTCTTCCCCTTTCTCCAAAAAATTTTCAATTAAGTGCCTCAAAGTGATGTCATGATCAATTGTAGAGTGATTAGGCCTAAAACCTACTTGTCCTTCTACACAATTATCTTTTACATCTTCCCATGTGCTGGTTTTATTTTCATCATACTCCCAAGTAACATTGAAAACAATGGGTTTATCATTATGGTTCTATAGTTTGAAGGATTATTGATCTCACCGTGCTCTTAAAAAGAGGTATCACTAGACTAAGTATCCAGTCTTTTGAGAACCCTTTCTAAATGAAAATTTTGAGTATTTTTATAATATTGGGTGTGAGAAATCTCACCCCTAGTTTAGATACTCTACTTGAAGATCAATCAAGTCCTTATAATTTCCTATCCCCAACTTTGTAATACTCATCACCACTTCTTACATGAAAAAAACCTTTGTTGTATAGTTGACTAAAGGAGGAGGGACAAGCTCTAATTTTTTCTCATAAAGTTGTCTTGTATAATAAAACTATTAAGTAGTTGTAATATCATTTTAATTTTCTTCTTTCGAGGGTGAATTTCCTTCCAAAATAACTTGGGGTTATTATTTCCAAGATAAATTAGCTCTTCACATCTTGTGTTCATGAAATCATCTTTTTTCTTTCTCAATATCTACTTATAAAACTTAATATTCTTGAGTTTCTCTTTCAACATTCTCCTAACAATTTTTCACTCCTCGTCAAAGCACACATTAACTAGAATTTTTTTTTTATCGATTTCTTAAATTCTTTTCTCTTTTGGAATCACCAAGTGCACCTTGAATTAAATTTGTTAAGTCATGAATATGAAGGTCTTGAGAAGGGGTTTTCTTCTCCTTAAATAACCTCTCTAGAGTTTTCTTTAAGGTAATGCAATTTTTCTAAGTTAAAATAATTCTAACCTTTGGAGGTAATTACTGGGGACAATGTGTTTTCCTCTAATGCTATCTCTATTCTACCCAAGAAAAACTTAAGTAAACCAGTCAATCATTTGCCTTTAAATCCCATTTATGCTTACTAATCAAAACTTCCTCTATCCTTTCAATCAAGCTTTGTAAATTGTAAGATTTCGCTATGGATATACCAACCAAGCTCTAGAGGCCTAATGGAAAAAAAATAACAAGAGAGAATCAATATGACAAGAATAAACTACATCCTCATTAGGAATGCAATATAATAGAATAGAATGAATTAATATTATAAAGGAGACCCCTTGGTTGAGTAGACCAAGGTGAGACATAGGAATGCATAATATTATGATAACTGTCTTAATCTTATGACATGATACACAAAGTGATAACTTATCTCTCACCTAGGTGGAAAAGTGTGTTGGAAGTCTAAAATGGGAAAGCAGTATACTGAGAGGGGGTAAATCAAGATTTATAAAACTTTTATACTTCTGAAACAAATTGATTCAACATGTAAAAATAACAATTAATTGTAATGTTTTAATAGATCTAACATCTAATCACATACATGATAAACACATAGCACAAAGATTTGTTAGCCTAGAAACCATTGAAAGGTAAAACTGGGGTGGGGATGAAACCCACAAATCTTCACTACTGCAGTAACAAAGTGTGCCTAATAGGGCTACAAATTTTGATCACTTCTAATGATCTACCCTGTGAGGGTTCCGCCCTGTTAAGATCTTATAGACTTCTACAATCTACCTTGATTAAAGGATTTAAACTTACAAATAAGTAAGCACTCTGTTAAGAGATTTACAAAGGCCTATTAGGACCACTCCGTTAAGAGATTTACCCTAATTCACTTGCTAGAATGTATCAGTACTTGATCCTTTGGTCTGTACTTCAAATGCTAATAATAGATCTCCTCTTTCCAATTCTTAACTAATCTTAAAATATGATATATCTCTTTTTTGTCCTTCATTGCTCTGCTCAGTCACTTTGCTGGGTCTATGCTTTTGATATGCAAAAATCTGCTTCACATACATACACACCCAATCTCTTCTCTTTGCATATGCATCACTGATTAGGGTTTTGAAGCATTTCATATATAGATAATTGATGAAGCCTTCAGATCAAGATCAACGATCTAGATTTATCACTTGTGTCGCTTAAGCATTCCTATTTTTGATTGGTTGCATTGCTTGCATAGGGATAATGATTATCAGCAATAATACATAATTAATGAATTAAATGTCTTAAAAAATCTTTAAATAATACATATAAGTCAGCCAAAATTGTTTACCTAGGTGTTTGTGCCATTTCAAACACATAATAAAACTGTCTCACTCAGCATATGTAAACTCTGATGCTCGGTCAAAACTGACACTCGACACTGATTTTCTATGCAACTTGGCAATCATTCTGCTCGGCAACTATTGAGTACTCAACGACCCCTGACTTTCTTGAAAGTAACTACTGTTTGGATAATACATAATATCTATACAAGTCATTTACATTGCTTGGCCTTCGTGGGATGGCTCGTTCGCAGTGATGACTGACCAACCTGCCTTCATTATGACTAAGTGTGTGACACTATTACACAACATAGCTTGGAGATAAAAAAATCTCCCCCTTTTACATTAGTGGCAAAAACACATTGTCATGACTCTTCAATCCCTTAACAAAAATATTACTCAAGTATACCAAAATACTAGTACTCCCCCTTAGATTATGAATCGGTCTTCATATAGACTTTACTACATATACACCATAATCTTAAGTACATGACTCCAAAAATAAAAAAAATAGTATTTTATACCTTTCTTCTCACATCATTCAGTTATTTCCCTTGTTTGTATCTTTCTGCTTTATCTACATCTATTTCATTTCCCCCTTGATTACATCTTATTGCATTTCCCCCTTGTTTTTGTCACTCTTGTTTGTTGGGGTTGTTAGGGTCAGATCATACTTGTCCAAAAATGGTTTGTGAATCTGTAGGATCATTTCCAATGTATTATCCCAACTAGATCTCACAGACTCCAAAACCTATAACTTAATCTCTAGCTCGACAGCTAGATCAATCAAACTCTTTGCAAAATTGAGAGGAGGTTCTCTCTATGCTAATTCTTTTGTAGCTGACAACTCTCTCTGCATGACGTCCAAATGAGGTATCATCATAGTCTGAATAGAAATCAATTTAGCCCTTATTCTACCATCATTAGCCATGAGCTCAGATAATCTCCCTTGGGCATAACTCAACCAGGTAAAATGAAGAGAGCAAGCACTTGCATCCATGCTCAATGCATGTCCTGTTGACTTCAAGTTTGATTGTAGCTTCCCAATAAGCTATTAATCCTCATTTGTGAAGAATTTGACATCACAAAGTTGTTTATACAAAGAAAGAAAAATTTCTACAACTTCTTCTAAGTTACTTACCAGATCAGAAAGTGCAACCTATTTTACAATAAGTTCTGTTGCAACTTTCTCAAGAACTTTGGTCTCAAACTTTCTCTCAGACCATTTCATAAGCTTCTCATTAGCATCAATATGATCATTGTTCACCTTTTGAACAATATGAACCAATTGAGCTAAGATAGGGGTTTTCTCACTTATATCCTGAAGCTCAAATGCATCAATAAATATACCTTTTATATCATGTAATACATGCTTCTGTTGATGTTCCCTTTTCATTTTCTCTTGTTTTCTCTTCCTTTTTAATAAACTCTGCAAAATTTGCACTTTCTCATAAGATAAGTTATTAGTGTCCCATTTTGGAATGACTATAACTTCATCAAGTGTCACATATATGCTTAGAGACTTGTCCTTTTTCTTATGTGACTTCTTCTTCTTAGTCTCTAGTGAGCTGCTACTCGGTCTTTGTTCATCTTTCAATTTATTTGTGTCACTGTCAAATGTAACAGTCTCCTTGTGAATAATAATTTCTTGTTGTTCAGTGTTGATGACAATTATTCAATTGTGTATTGTCATTGATGTTTACACAAGTATAGTGATGTTTACACAAATGTCTAATCCTATCCGAGCATAGTCAGTTTATGCCAAGCACTCTTGGGCATTGAAGAAGACCAAAGTGATTTTCAGTTCTAACCGAGTTCACTTGGGCATTACAGTTTTGGTCGGGCATTGAAGGATTTCAGTATTAACTGAGTTATGCTTTTAGTGACAACCGACTAACACCAATTTATATTTTATGGTAAATTGGTTATATGCAGCCGAAAAACTTAAGTTTTATTGATTATTTGGAAGGTTATTAAGGTCGACTTGACAAAGCTTATCATATATATATATATATATATATATATATATATATATATATATATATATATATATATATATATAAGTGAGATGTGTGTGTTTTTGATATGAAGTGTGGAGGCAAAATCAAATGGGACTCTAATTGAGAACAAAATATACAGAGTTGCAATAGAATATTCAATCAGTGAGGACCAAGTAATTAAAACCAGAGAAGAGATATAATATAGCAAAGAAAGTTGCTTCTCAAAACAGGTCAATGCATTGTTACTCTCTAACAATTGTAGCAGTGATCTAAATCTCTTTATAGAGTAGACTTAACAGTCTTTTGTAAATCCTCTCACAAGGTGACATTTCTACATTGAAGTGTTTGAAGACCTCTAACAAGGACACTCCTTATAGGGTGATTAAATCCTCTAACATGGTCACACCTAACATTGTGTTATTGTAACCTTTATTAGGATTGGCTCCTAAAAGGGCTCACTTCAAAAGAGTGAAAAATAGTAACTAGTTGCAATTGGTGGTTTTTCCCATATTGGGTTTCCATGTTAAATATTGGTGTTATCTATGTACATTTTATTTTATTTATGGTTTATATTTCTACAATTAATCACTAAAGGATAATCACAATTAATATCTTAATATTTGCTATGTTAACCGAGTGACAATAGAATATTTGTGTTAACCAAGCAACAATGATAATTTTTTTAAGACATCTAAGGGACTTGGATTTGTTGTTGTGGTAATTGGTTCACCCCTCCCCTCTCAGTTACTCAACTCCTTTCCAACAATTGGTATTAGAGAATTTGGTGCTTATAGGGAAGGTTTAAAGGCCTAAGCTAAAGATCATACATGTCTTATAGAAGGGAGATCCCTAAGCTCAACAAGGAAAACTTCACTGCATGGAAAGATTTGATGAGGCTACATCTATCTACTATTGGAGATACTGGTTTACAATTCTTGGATCACAAGTATGTGGAACCGCCAAGACCTATGTCTGTGGAATAGATGGTGGACATGAAGCATCATAACATAATCATGACTGATATTGCTTCTTCACTCAACTATTCCAAATTTGATGAAGTCAAGGACTTCCCTACTGCCTATGATATGTGGAAGAAACTACATGATATACATGGAGGAGATGACAATGTAAAGAGAGCCAAAGAAGAAAGTCTCAGAGGTTAGTTTGATCAGATGATAATGAAAGAAGGAGATGACATTACAAAGTACAGTGAAAGAATCCAAAAAGGTGTCAGTGTAATCAGAGCTGCCGGTGGAACAATTGAAGACAAAATAGTGGTCAGTAAGGTATTGAGAACTTTACTTCCTATCTATGCAATTAGATTTTTAGCTATTCAAGAGATGAGATGCAGTAATGATATAACTCTAGATGGATTGGTTGGAAGGCTTACATCTTTGAGTTGGACAACTTTGACAATTATTCTCCTAATCCTAGCAATCTTGAGTCTGCATTCAAAGCTAAATTAAAACTTGAAAAGATGAAAGGAAAATAGATTGACAGTGACAGTGATTGTAATGTCCCCGCCAGGGAACCCATAAGGAATCAGGTCTATGACCTAAAATTACAGCTAACAATTTTTTTTTTTTTTACATTCTAACATATCATCATTACCATTCACAAATACATTCCTTAAGGTTCCCTTAATGAATTCA
>MU226504.1:3121123-3153033 GCA_018584345.1 Thuja plicata | reverse complement strand
AATTGGATTAGTGTGGTTAGTACCAAAATAATCTCTTTTCCATATTGTATAACAATAATGCATCATAACATATTCATGTAAATGTAATCATCAATTAACTTTCACAAACCCATTTAATCATTAGGCACGTACTCATTATCAAAACAAGATAACCAAATCGTATAACCCTAAATGCATTAATCATCTCTAATCCCAAGTAACATTATTAGAGAAGATAACATATCTAACCTTTAAGTGGTTATAATCAATTAACCTAAAGTAAACATAAATATTAATAGTGAGCATCTCAAAAGAAGCATATAAGTCTATCAGGCGATCCTTTTAGTATTAAACTATCATTAACACACAATAAGATGTATAGTAACATACCTATGCAATATTATTTCCTATATCAAATATGAAGTTATGGTGAGTTGTAATAGGTTCGGTTTTAAGACACCATCTCAAGAAGAATCATTCTCACATAAAGTCCTTCCTAATATCCAGTGATCATAACCAAGACTTGATAGGGTTGGAGGGGCATTACAGTGATGATGATTCTGATGATGAAGATATGGAAATCATTGAAGCATTACTTTCAAAAAGAGCAGCAAAAGGAAAAGGAAAATACAAAGGAAGAACACCATTGATTTTATTTTCATGTGATGAGGTTGGTCACATTGCTACTAAGTCTCCAAAAAAAGAAGACTAAGGTGAGATAAAGTTCAACAAGTACAAAGGAAAGAAAGATTTCAAAAGATAAAAAAGCTACAAGGACAAAGGTAAGAAATCTTGTTATGTTGCTAAAGATTGTGATAGTGATGAAGATGAATATGAAATGGTTTACATTGCTATTAAGGATGAGTCAGACAATGAAGATAATGAGAAGATTGCACTTTACTCTCATATTAGTAAGAATGACACTTGGATAATTGATAGTGGTTGTTCTCACCACATGACTGGTGATAAAACTAAATTTGAACATCTTGAGAACTATGATGTTGGGAGTGTTAGTTTTGGGAATGATGAACCCTGCTATGTGAAAGGAAAAGGTTGTATTTCTCTAACTGAAGGAATCAAATGTGATAATGCTTATTGGGTTGAAGGACTAAGGTGAAATCTACTAAGTGTGGCACAGCTGAATAATATTGATTTCAAGCTAGAATTCATGAATAGTAAGGCCAAGCTCCTAGATAGTAAGGGAAACCTAGTTGGAACTGGTAGGCAAACAAAAGGTAGTCTATTTTATCTTGATCTCAATGAAAGTTCATGTTTTATTGCACAAGTAGAAGAAAGCTAGTTATGGCATAAAAGGTTGTGTCATGTGTATGTTGATAACCTGATCAACATAAGCAAGAGCAAAAGAGTAAGAGGTATTCCTATTTTGAAGAAACTTGAATTAGCAATATGCAAACAATGTCAAATTGGGAAGATGGGCAAAACTAGTTTCAAGGGAAAGAATTACAATACAGAAGAAGTCATGGAATCAGTGGATACTGATTTGTGCGGACCAATTGGAACAACAAGTTACACAATTGAGAAGTATTTCATTCTATTTGTTGATGACCATTCCAGAATGGTGACTGTTATGTTTCTCAAAGAAAAAATAGAAGCTTTTCAGAAGTTCAAATGGTACCTTGCCAGAGTTGAGAAGGAAACAAGAAAGAAACTTAAATGCCTAAGATCTCACAAAGGAGGAGAATTCATTTCTAATGAGTTCAATGAATTCTACAATGAAAGAGGAATCAAGAGACAAGTATTTGCCCCAGGTACACCACAACAAAATGGTATAGTAGAAAGAAGAAATAGATCCATTATGGATTGTGCAAGAACCCTAATGACTGAAAAGAATGTTGCTACCAAATACTGGAAGGAAGCCATCATCACTGCAATTCACACCTTGAACCGAGTTCAACTGAAGAAAGGTACTGAGAAGACACCTTTTGAATTATGGCATGGCTATAAACCTAATGTTCATTATTTCAAAGTATTTGGAAGTAAATGTTACATCTTGAAGGAAGCAAGAAATGGAAAATCCGATGTAAAAGGTGACGAAGGTATATTCCTAGGCTACTCCTGCAAAAGAAAAGCATATAAATTTTTGAATATTACTAATCATAAAGCCATAGAAAGTGTGCATGTAAAGATTGATGAGTTTGTAGAGAGAAATGAAGAATAGAGCAGTAAAGAGCATGAGAACTACATGAACTTTGTGTATTATGAACCTGATACTATACCCAAGACATAGGGAATGGTGATTGGACAACAACCATGTCAACCACTAAATTCATCAACACAAATCTTGTTGCAACCAATGCTACTAATTAAAGAAACTGAGTCACAGACAGAGGCACCTGAGTCACAGATAGTGGAACCTGGATATCAGACAGAAGAACAAAACAAAATATTTGAGCATGGTGAACATAGTGGATCAAGCCTAGAATCAAAGAAGAAGGAACCTATACTTGCAAAGTATGTCAGAAGGCATCATGCACCTGAGAAAATAGTTGGAGATAAGACAAAAAGTATAATGACAAGGAACAAAATCAAAGGTACATGTTTGCTTAGTGAAATTGAACCTAGAACTATTAAAGATGCATTGAATGATGAAAGTTGGATCGAAGAAATGAATGAAGAGATTGAGAACATAGAAAAGAACAAAACCTGGACTCTTATACCTAGATCAAAAGGCAAGGATGTGATTGGTACTAAATGGGTTTTCAGAAACAAGATGAATAAAAAAGGAGAAGTTTCAAGAAACAAAGCAAGAATAGTATGTAAAGGATATGCTTAAGAAGAGGGTATTTATTATGGATAAAAAATTTCTCCTGTTGCAAGACTTGAAGGACTCAGAACTCTTTTGGAATATGTTGCACATAAAGGATTCAAGGTATATCAAATGGATGTAAAATCTGCATTCTTGAATGGAATTATTGAAGAGGAAGTCTATGTTGAGCAACCTGAAGGTTTTGTAGATCCTAACAAAAGGAATATGGTTTGCAAATTGCACAAAGCCCTGTATGGACTGAAGTAAGCTCCAACCTGGTATGAAAGATTGCATGGTTACCTAGTAAGTATTGGATTTCAGAGAACTAATGACAATAGGAGCTTGTACATCAAAGAAGGACCTCAGAACAAGATACTATTAGCAGAGATATTTTTTGATGATATACTATTTACTAGACATGATGATTTATGCAAAGCATTCTCCGAAGCTATGAGTAAGGAATTTGAGATGTCTATGTTTGGTGAAATCAAATTCTTTGTTGGTTTGCAAGTTTATCAGATGAAGGATGGTATCTATATTACTCAGTCTAAATACATCAAAGAGATATTGAATAAATTTGGAATGGAAGATTCCAGACTAGTTGGAACACCTATGCCTACTAGACATAAGTTGTCTCAGGATGATGATTCAAAGGAGGTAAATTAGACTACCTACAGATCCATGATTGGTAAACTTCAATATGTTGTTCACACTGACCTAATATTGCATTAGCAATTGGTATTGTTGCAAGGTTTTCATCTAATCCTAGAGAGAATCATTTGATGGCTATCAAAAGGATTGTGAGATATCTTAAGGGTACTAAAGATTATGGATTATGGTATAAGAAAGGAGGAAACTTTTATTTGAAGACTTTTACTGATGTTGATTAGGCAATAAGTGTTGATGATAGGAAGAGCACAAGTGGTGGAGCATTATTTCTTGGAAAGAGGTTAGTCTCCTGGACAAGCAAGAAACAAAACTGCATTTCCACAACATAGGCAGAATATGTTGTTGCAATAGTAAAATGTTCAAATATCATATGGTTCAAACAATTGCTGTTAGGTATAAAGGAGGAAATCAAAGAAAAAGTTATTATCTACTATAACAAAACCAATGCTATTAACATTTCAAAGAACCTTGTGATGCATACTAAGACTAAAAATATTGCAATAAAGTATCACTTCTTGAGAGAATTGGTTAAGGACAGGGAAGTAAGATTGGAATATGTGAATACTAAAGAACAAATTGCAGACATATTCACCAAATCATTACCTAAGGATGCATTTTTATATCTTAGAGAAAATCTAGGGGTGATTCCCCTAACCGAGGCTCACTAATGGACAGATTAGTGATGCATCAACCGAGCTACATAACAGATTTAACATGTTGATGCAGATTGTCAAAGCTCATTGCATATGAATCAGTACAAACAGGTACATTACAACTTCATTGGATATGTATTAGTTAGTGTTTTTGGCATTGGTTTTCAAAGAGGGAGACTTTATTGATGTCATGCAAAAGGAATTATTGATGACATAAATTTTTTTTATATCAGAGAACAAAGATTAATGTAAGAGGGAGAGTTTCTTGAGAGATTGTGAAGACAAAGGGAGTTTTTGGATGAGAATCAGAATGAAGCTAAGGACATTAATAAAATTTGATTCTTGTTCCTGTTGCTCTAAAATTCTTTGTATTATGACATGTTGTGTTGCCATCAATGCCAAAGGGGAGATTGTTGATGACAATTATTCAATTGTGTATTGCCATTGATGTTTACACAAGTATAGTGATGTTTACATGAATGTATAATTCTATCTGAGCACAGTCAGTTTATGCCAAGCACTCTCAGGCATTGAAGAATACCAAAGTTATTCTCATTTGTAACCAAGTTCACTCGGGCATTATAGTTTTGGTCGGGCATTGAAGGATTTCAATATTAACCAAGTTATGCTTTTAGGAACAACCGACTAACAACCATTTATATTTTATGGTAAATTGGTTATAGGTAACTGACAAAATTAAGTTTTATTGATTATTTGGAAGGTTATTAAGGCCAAATTGACAAGGCTTATCATATATATGTGTGTGTGTGTGTGTGTGTGTGGAGGCAAAATTAGATGGGACTCTGATTGAGAACATAACATACAGAGCTGCAATAGAATATTCGATCAGTGAGGATCAAGTAATTAAAGCCAGATAAGATATCTAAAATAGAAAATATAGTTGCTTCTCAAAATAGGTCAATCCATTGTTACTCTCTAACAATTGTAGCAGTGATCTAAATCTCTTTACAGAGTAGACTTAACAGTCTTTTGTAAATACTCTCACAAGGTGATGTTTCTACATTGAAGTATTTCAAGACCTCTAAAAAGGCCACTCCTTATAGGGTGATTAAATCCTCTAACAGGGTCACACCTAACGTGTTATTGTAACCTTCATTAGGGTTGGCTCCTAATAGGGCTCACTTCAGAAGAGTGAAAAATAGTAACTAGTTGCAATTGGTGGTTTTTCCCATATTGGGTTTCCACGTTAAATCTTGGTGTTATCTGTGTACATTTTATTTGCTTTATGGTTTATATTTCTGCAATTAATCACTAAAGGATAATCACAGTTAATATCTTAAGATTTTCTATGTTAACTGAGTGACAGTAGAATATCTGTGTTAATCAATAAATAATGATAATTTGTTTAAGACATCTATGGGACTTGGATTTGTTTTTGTGGTAACTGATTCACCCCTCCCCTCTCAGTTACTCAACTCATTTCAAATAGTTTAGGTGTATCAGAGACCATAGTCTCAGTAAGTGGTAGCTTTATCAATGCTTAAATTGTCTATATCTCCTTAGGCTCATGTTTCTCTTTGATTTCTATAGTCTTGGTCTCCATTGTTCCTTCATCATGAAATTCTGAGACATCAATTATAGACTAATCTGCTTGATCTTCTTTTCTCTTATCTTCTTCTTCATTAACTTCAAAGTTTTCCTCGGTAGGGGAATATGGAATGTTTATTGTAGCCTCACCTTGCTCCTCGACATTCAAACCTTGTGTAAGTTAGGATTAGGGTTAGATACATTGAATATAATGTTATATTCAAACCTTTCGACTTCTTTGAAGGTGTGTATGCTCTGATACCACTTGTTAGGATTAATAAGACAAAAATAACAATTACATGCATAAATATAACCAATATCAGAGAATAATAAACCAAAATAGAAGAGAACGCAAGACACAAAGATTTAACATGGTTCACCCAATCCCTAGGCTACGTCCATCAAATAGAAAGTCCAATCTTTCTATTATCCAGTGATTACAATCAGATCACAATGCACATATCCCTTACAACTCAATAGCGTTGTAAAACATAAATAACAATTACATGCAAAAATATAACCAATATCAGAGAATAATACACCAAAATGGAAGAGAACACAAGACACAAAGATTTAACGTGGTTCACCCAATCCTTGGGCTACGTCCACCAAACAACAAGTCCAATATTTCTATTATCCAATGATTACAATCAGATCACAATGTACAGATCCCTTATAGCTCAATACTGTCGTAAAACATACAACATAATAATGAAAAACATAACCCTAAGACAATTTATACAAACTTTCTGTCTATTTAGGGTTACAACATGTCGACCTAGAAATTGGCCAAAATCTTGAACCCCACACATTATAGAAAGGTAAAACACTTTCCTGGATAGTACTTTCCTAATCAGTCACCACAATATAACAATCTCCCACTTGGGGACTGATCAGACTCTACATAAACCAATAATTCTCCCACTTGGAGATTGATCTTGTAGCAAAACCGCTACCCTGTGAAGCTCCCACTGGATCCAACCTTCCTAGACTCTATTGTTCTGTAAGTCTATTCAATCTAGAAGACCAACCGAAGCTGAACAAGAATTTAACTTCTCCCTCATTACAACCTTTGTAAACATATCCACTGGATTAACATTTGTATGTATCTTTTCCAGCTTTAACTGCCTATCATCCAAAACTGACCTAATGGAATAATATCGTAACTGTATGTGATTTTTATTTGAGTGCAAAGAAGAATTCTTAGCAAGATGAATGACAATCTGACTATATGAATACATATAGTTATCCTTCTGTGGATGTCCCAATTCTTCCATAAATAATTGAAGCCATATCATCTCCTTGGATGCCTCTATAGCAACAACATACTCTACCTTTGTAGTGGATAAAGCATTCACCTTTTGTAACCGAGAAATCCAACTCATTGTTGTCCCACCAACAGTGAATACATAACTTATAGTACTTCACATGGCATCTATATCTCCTGCCAAATCTGAGTCAACATAGCCATGAACAGTAGTAGTAGAGCCCCCAAAGTGTAAACATTTATTAGATGTACCTCTCAAATATTTGAGTATCCATTTGACTGCATTCCAATGCTCAATCCTAGGGTGACTCATATACATGCTAACGACTCCCATTGCATGTGCAATGTCTGGCCTAGTACATACCATAGCATACATTAATCTCCCTACAATTGAAGCATAAGGTATCTTGGCCATTTTAGCCTCGTCTTCTTATGTCTATGGACACATCTCCTTAGTCAATTTCAAATGACAGAGTAAAGGTGTAGTGACAACTTTGGCATCCTTCATGGAGAATCTCTGCAACACCTTTTCAACATAAGCAGCCTGAGATAGAGTTAATTTTCTATTCTTCCTATCTCTGCAAATTTTCATGACAATTCTTGTGTTCTCTGCTAACTTTTCATTGGTTATATTGGTTATCATTCAAACTTTCCTGATCAGTCACCACAATATAACAGTGTATCCTCATTAGTGATTATCATTGAGTCATCAATTGCTAAATCCTCTATTTGTGCATACTCAACCTTCTCCTTTATTTCATCCTCAATATTATCAAACTCATCAATATATTCTTTATTATCAAGCGCAACTTGTTCCGATGTGTCATCATCTTTGTTTACATTCTTATCAACTATCAATCCAAAAATTGTCTTCCATATCATTGTACTATGTTGAACAATGCTTTCAACATCCTTCTTCAATATTGAATAAACTCTCAGTTTAGGAATGAATCTATTCCTATATTTCTCCATAAATTTTGTTCTCTATTTTTGTGTCAACTCAAGCATAAGTTGACCTAGTGCGCCTTCTCTAATCTTCCTTTCTGGCATTATGGAAAATTTCCATTTCTCATAAATTTTATTGTACAGTTCATCAGGGACTAGATTCCCAATCTCTAATGGTGTCATCTTAAATTATCCCATCATATCTAACACAACATCTTCTACCTTTGCTTTATTAGTTTGACATAACTTGTCAAATTTGATGAACTTCAATCCTAAGAAATGCTAAACTCCTGATGTTGTGGCAAATTTCATCAATATTTGTAGGATGTTTGTGTGTAGAAACATTGAATTTTCTAATGTTCTATGTATCTATCATTTCTTCATCTTCATCATCTTTTCCCAATATATATTTCCTTCTTGGTTTCCTCTTAGGGTTGCTCGACTCAGCTTTAGTTTGAACTTGTTTCCTTTTCCCTGATCTCTCCCCTTCAGCTTTCTTTACTGGAATTTTCTTTGGTGGCTCAGTTGTTGTTGCAGTTGTTAATGCCCTAGTTCTCGGTTTAGATGTGGTAGGAGGAGTAGATTTATGCTTTGAACTCCTCTTCATAGTTGACTTGGAAAGAATCATTTTCTTACCCTTCTTATTTACTTCCACATCTTCATCCTCACTCTCTTCTAAATTACTAGATTGGTCCTCACCTTGACCTTGTGTGATCTATATTGGTGCATATTCTTCTTCTTTTTGTTTTCCTAACATCTTATCAAGGTTCTTCACTATTTTATTTCTTTTTCTCTCCATGGTTGCATCCTTCAATTCCATGGTTATCTTTGATTTTGCTTCTTCATATCTCCCAAATACCTTAGCATTTTATCAAATTCCTCTGCAAGTAATGTTGTGATTTTTGCAGATGTTTCATTAATATTCATTTCATAGGGTAATGGTCTCAACCATGCTACCCTCGGTACTACAAATTGTACATAGGTATAATCAGTATCAACTAGAAAAAAAACATCATCATAATTATTTTCTACTAGTGAAACAAGGATTCTGCTCCTTATTCTCATCTTCTTCTTAAACTCAACAAAATAGTTTCCCATGACATTATCAAAGTTCTCTCCTAACTGCTGAATAAAGTCATCAATTTTTTGTGTCACTGGTTGGTCCTGACTCCATACTACACCTCCTATAGTAGGAAAAGTATTATGAACATAGAAAAATATACAGACTATCAAGGATCCAAACTTACACATAGAATTCTTTGCCTTCCTGATTGATGATAGGTTCTTGGCCAATTGTGTCATTTGCATCTCGACAAGGTCGTATGTATGATCCTTTTTCACTATCTTCCATGCTTGATAAACCGTAATACATGGAACACTATTCGTCTTGCTCGATTGGTAAAACTTACGTGCAATCAATCTAACTGCAAAGTCGATCTCAGGATCTATGATCATTGAAATTGTCATTCTTATCTTGTTCCACTCGGCCAAAGTGTTAGCCTAAATAACTTCCTTACTTTGACAACACATTGTTATATTCCTGGTCAGAATAGGGTAACCTGTCACTCGGTGGATGATATCCTTGGTAATCTTCACTCATCCATTCTCCACCCATAAATTCATATTGTGTATTCTGCATAGAACTATCCTGATCCATTCAATTTTGAAGTCGCGAGGGAAATCTAGAGCACAGACTAACCATTTGTTAGCAATGTGTTGATGCTCAACCTTCAATACCCCCATTTTCACACAATTTGTTGTAAGCTTCCCTCATCTCAAAGTATCCAATCTCATGGATCTTACACATTTAGCATGCCCTTACATCGTGAATCATTAGAACTTTTGGTGGGATCGATGACAAGGCTCCCGAAAGATCTCCCTTCACCGCAGCCTCAAGTACATCTTGGAAATTAGGTGGTGCACATGCGTCACTATTGAATAACTAAACATTATTTATTTCCTTGTCTTGCCTCTTCACTCCAACAGATGAACTGACAACCATTTCTCAGATTGGGGTTCGTAAAATGGATTCTGGGTAACTCGACAATAATAGGTCTTCAACCTTTCACAGTACTTATCGATGATACACAATGGAATCTTCAAAAACTTTGCTCAAATCACTCTTCAATCACATTTTAATTGCTCTGTAAACTCTAATCACTTTTTGAAATGAAAATGAATGGCAAAATCCATTATATAGCCTCAAACGGTCAATTTAGGTCTTCAATAAATGCTCTATATAGTGGTAGGTGTATAATAGTTGCCTCAGTCCTTGAGTAAATAGCTCGGTTAACTTATTCCATCACTTGGTCAGAATAGTGACTCGGTCACTACTGACACTCAATTAATACATCATCTTGGTTGATATGGGGGCTCGACACATACTAATACTGATGCTCGGCACCAATTATGCATATCAATTCTTTTCTTAGTTCTTGTCTTAGATTTGTCCTAATGCATCTTAACTTATGCATATATTGACTTTAATACATCTTATGTTAGGAACTGATGTAAAATATAGCATTAGAGAAAATAGTTCCTTACATACCTTCTTTGCTTAATTGGAAGTAGTGTGATCACTTGATCCATTGGATTGGGTAATCTCAGCTTTACTAGTTCCACTACTGCTTCCTTCTTCTTTCTTCCTCCATGTCAGATTCATTTGGTTGTTTATCTGATCAACAGTAGGTGCATGGGCTATGGTCCTACAATCCCTCCTAGTATGACCAATCTTGTGACAACTATAACATACCAAACTTCCATTCATCCAACTCTTGGATTTACCTCTAAAGTGTGTCCTTATACAATTTTCTGCAATATGACCATATTCACCACAATAATGACAACTATGCCTTGTATTGTAATCCCAATTGAATGTGTTACCTTTCCTAGGTGCATTCCCTTATTTCTTGGATGTCCACTTAGATTTTGCATTGGATCTTGAATCTTGGGTTCGATGACCAAACTTCTGGCAATTGTAACAGTGCCCTTGAAATCTAGGTGAAGTAGGTGATATGCTAGTCTTTGACCTGCATTCATGTGCCTGATGTCTATGCTTCTTACAGTTAAAGAAATATCCATTGAATTTAGGCTTAGGATTGGACTTACCATTATTTCTTTGGATAATTTTTGCTGTGTGACTTGGTTTCTCACAATGATGACATGTAGGTTTGTTGTTCTTCGACTTTGCATTCCTCTGTTCTCCACTCTTTGATGGTTCTCCTTCTTTAGTGGATGATAGGTGCTGGGTATGGCCAAGTCTAGAGGTGTCATTGGTTCTTCTTGGTGATCTCATCAGTTCCTCAAAGTATCTCAAGGCTTCATTAGGTTTGTTTATCCTCTCAATGAGTTCTCTTTTAGATCTCAACTCATTTTTTAGTTGATTGTTCTATGATCTCAGATATGTAATTTCAATTTATTTTCTATTTACCTCTTGATTTGCAAGTAATAGTTGGTTGACCATGTCCAACTAATTTTTTGTGAGCTTCTGCACATCACTTGTCCTTTCATCAATTCTAGTAGCCATTTGTCTCTTATCTTCTTCTGCCATTGTCTTGTCTTCCTCAACTTTCTTCGATTGAGTTTCCTGTTCTATCTTTAGAATTTTGACTCGTTCTTTCAGTGTGTTGTTCTTCTCCAATAGATCTGCAATTGCTGCATTACTTTCTTTGGAATTTCCATTATCAATTAGACCTCCAGTGACTTCTTCTTTATATTGAGTGTCATTCAACTGAGTTTCCAATTCTTTCCTTGCCTTTAAAGATTTCTTCAATTCTTCTCTTGCTGTCTCAAGCCGTTGTAGTACTAGCTAGATATCAATCTTCTGATTCTCAATGACCTTTTCCAACTTATAGACCTCCATCTCCAAGATCTCAACCGTCAAGTGGTTATACTTCTTCTAAGAGAACAAAGCTTTGATACCAATTGTTGGAAGTCTAACATGAGAAAGAAGTATAATGAGAGGGGGGGGGGGGGGGGNAGTCTAACATGAGAAAGAAGTATAATGAGAGGGGGGGGGGGGGTTGAATCAGGATCTATAAAATTTTTATACTTCTGAAACAAACTGATTCAACATGTAAACATAACAATTAACTGTAATGTTGTAATAGATCTAACATCTAATCACATCCATGATAAACACATAACACAAAGATTTGGTAACCCAGAAGCCCTTGAAAGGTAAAACTAGGGTGAGGATGAAACCCACAAATCTTCACTACTACAGTAACAAAGTGTGCATGTTAGGGCTACAAAGTTTGATCACTTCTGATGATCTACCCCATAAGGGGTCTGCCCTGTTAAGAGCTTACAAACTTATACAATCTACCTTGATTAAAGGATTTAAACTTACAACTAAGTAAGCACTCTTTTAAGAGATTTACAAAAGCATGTTAGGACCACTTTGTTAAGAGATTTACCCTGATTCACTTTCTAGAATGTATCAGTACCTGATCCTTCGGTCTGCACTTCAAATACTGATAATGAATCTCCTCTTTCCAACTCTTAGCTGATCTCAAAATCTGATATTTCTCTTTTCTGCCCTTCACTGCTATGCTCGGTCACTCTGTCTGGTCTATGCTTCTGATATGCAAAACTCTACTTCACATACATACACACCCAATCTCTTCTCTTCACATCCACATCACTGATTAGGGTTTTGAAGCATTTCATATATAGATAATTGATGAAGCCTCTAGATCAAGATCAATGATCTAGATTTATCACTTTTGCAGCTTAAGCATTCCAATTTTGATTGGTTGCATTGCTTGCATAAGGATTAATGATCTCAACAATAATGCTTAATTTATGCATTAAATGTCTTCAACAATCTTTAAATGATACATAGAAGTCGGCCAAAATGGTTTACCTAGGTGTTTGTGCCATTCCAAACAAATATAACAAAACTGTCTCACTCGACATATGTAAACTCTGATGCTCGGTCAAAATTGTCACTCGACACTAACTGTCTATGCAACTTGGCAATCATTCTGCTCGACAACTACTGAGTACTCGACGACCACTGACTTGCTCGAAAGTAACTACTGTTCAGTCAATACATAATATCTATACAAGTCATTTACATTGCTCGACCTTCGTGGGATGGCTTGGTCGTAGTGATCGCCGACCAACCTGCCTTAATTATGACTAAGTGTGTGACACTAATAGACAACATAAATTGGAGATCAACAAAGTGATAGTGTGACATGTCCACTAAAGGTGGATCACTCTCCAAAGGTGGGAAAGTGAAAGTTTCACACACCCACTAAAGGTGGATCACCCTCTGAAGGTGAAAAAGTGAAAGTGTCACATGTCCACTAAAGGTGGATCACCCTTCAAGGTGGAAAGGTGATTGTGCAACACATTCACTAAAGGTGGATCAACCTCCAAAGATGGAAAAGTGATAGTGCAACACATCTAGTAAAGGTGGATCACCATCCAAATGTGAAAAAGTGATACTGTGATAATACCACCAAAAGTGGAAATGTTCCTATGTGGTCCCTAAGTAAACTTAACTACACACATGTTTAGAACTTAGGAGAAAGACTTACTAGGTGCAATACTTAAATACACTGATATAAACAATTGACGTAATCAACCATAATTTCCTCATTGTAGGAAAGCTTTCTTGATTTCTTCCATCTATCCAACCCATTGCAAATGATTAAGTCTCAGTCATCACATAATGCAAACAATTCTTCCCCAAAATGGTTACTTTTCTCGTTGTCTTTAGAAGACCTTGACAATTGATGATTTCTTTCTTTTGTAAGCCAAATAGGATTGCAATCCTCTTTACAACAAAGAGTGTTAGCTTGCTCATTACCAACCCTACCATTTAAGTCTCCCACTAAGAGGACTTATCCTTGTTGAGAAAACTCAACAATATCTTTTTTTAAGGCTGTAGAAGGTTGTCTAGCCCATTATTTTTGCAAGTTTTTGAGATTTGTGGATCAAAATAACATGTTGTGATTCTAGTGCTACTTTCAATTTCTAAAAATTTGAGCCAAATATATTGCTTCTTTGAATCTTCTCTTTCTAATTGAACAATGCACCCTTCTTTCTCTTCCACTTAGACCATTATACTATTGTGCCCTTTTCCATTCCCCGCTACCTTGTCCTAAGCCACCAACTTTATGTAATCTTTAAACATAGGAGCATTGCACCCTTCATGCGCATGTGTTTCTATGAGACGAATTATGTTTCTGACTTCTATAATAGGCCCTAACCCAAGTCCTTGTGTCCAAAGAAGTCTCTACTATTCCAACAAACTAAGCTTAAGAAGACCTAACTAGCCCTTGGTTGCTATTTTTTTTCACACAAACTCAAAGTTGAATATCACCTTTGCTTGACCATATTGGCCTACTATTTTATATTCTATTATAGAAGTTTTTTTTCTATTTCCTTGTTGCTAGCTTGTTGGCCTACTATGAGGTCCACAATAAGTGATAATCACTTTTCATTTGTACAACCATGCCCTATTGCCTTCATCTCTTGATGCTCTTATCTTTGCCACTTCCTCTCTTCTCTCTTCTTGCTACTTGACAATTAAGTTCATCTCTAAAGAAACATGAACCCTTCAAAAAATTCTTTTTGCTTAGAAATTGTTGTCTATCATATATACTCGATAACTTTTACAGGCCTAGACCTCACATTTTAATTTTTCCCTACCCCCCTTGCCACTACTTATTTTTAATAAACCACTTGTAAGATTGAAAATATTGAAACATTCACACAAAAATAATTTTATGACTAAGAAAATAAACCTAACTTCAAATAAAATAAAAAAATAAAATATATAAATATAAATATAAATATATATAAAATTGAAACATTCTTTTAGCCATTATAATTAGTAATGGACTTAAAGTTGTGCGAGAAGATAGCATAATGGACCATGCTCTGTCCACTCTCTCGTTTACAAGTAAAATCCCCTCTTCCATGCCAACGACTATCCAGCCATCCCTTGATACAATTTAGACAGACGCCTCCCTCTTCCATAGCTTGCGTCACTTTCGCTCCAACTCACCACACAATATCAGCCCCGAATATTAAAATAACCCATATAAATTCATGACTCCAAATTTCCAAGCAAGGAGCTCATTTGTTTCAAAATAATCACAATGGCATTGCTTTCACCTGTAACATTTGATATCAGTTTCCTGCGTTTTAATGGAGGTTCCCCTCTCCAATGTGTTAAACTTCCTTCCATGCGGGCTAAAGTCAGAACCCGGGCTCAACAGGAAGACCAATTTCCACCGCAAAATAGTGATAAAATGTCCCCCGCTGTAAAGCGCGCCTTTGAGAAAGCGCAACTGTATAAAAAGAAGAAAGAGGGGGCTCAGAAGTCTGCTCAAAATGACACACCTCAATTGCCTTCCTCTCAAGGTACGCCTAATCTTGTAACTGCACATTTTGCAGATTTTTCCTGCTTTAATTGGAAAATTAACATATTTAACGGATTCATTTTCATGTCACACATTTGAAATGAAAGAATTTTATTAATGATTATTTCGCCAAAATATTGTGTGGGACCATAATTTAACACCTACACACTGATGGAAAGTTCAAATTTTAAGGAGAGCTAACAGCTTTGAATACAAACAGATAGGATAGAAGATCAGTAAACACCTGGCAATTTTCTAGCTTAGAATTATGAAAAACGGTACTGCTGACGAAAGCTTTGCAATTATTTTATATTAAAGCTATCAAAGTTTCCACAATCCATAAGATTATTGCACAAATTTTTTAGGGTAGATTGTGTTGAATTTCTTTTTTCATCAAGGTTTCAGATCACACTCCGTGAAGGATGATATATGAGAGCATAAGGAGATAAAATGAGATTTGTAGACCAAGCCAAAAACATAAAAAGGTTGAACAGAGGGGGGGAGTTGTGGTAGACACAATATTCAAGAAGACAAAAGTTTAAAAATAGATTAAAAAATTAAGAGAACCTATTTTTTTAATCTATTGTAGGTTAAAGTTAAAAAATAGCTTAAAAAATTAAGAGAACCTACACTATTTTTTAATCTATTGTAGGTTAAAGTTAAAAAATAGTTTAAAAAATTAAGAGAACCTGTTGTAGGTTCTCTTAGTTTTTTAATCTATTTTTTAACTTTTCCTTTTTTGTCTTGTCTTCTTGACTACTGTGTCTACCCCAACTCCCCCCCTCTGCTCAACCTTTTTATGTTTTTTGCTTGGTCTGCAAATCTCATTTTATCTCCTTGTGCTATCATATATCATCCTGATGATTGATCACTGAGTGTGAGCCGAAACATTGATGCAAACAAATTCAACACAATCTACCTTGAAAAATTTGTATAATAATTATTTTATTTTTAAATTCTTATTAAAAAAAATTGGAAGTGTTAGAGTAATTTTATTTGGGAAGAAAACTACTGAAATGTTTTGTACATATTGAAAACACGTTTTCCCAAAGTAGTTTAAATTGATAATATTATTTTGGAAGAAAACTGCTGCTATGTTTTGTAACATATTGAAAACACGGTTACTCAGAGTAGTTTAAACTAATCAAATTATTCTGGACACCTGACATAAGCTCATTTACTAGACTTTTGAAAAATAGATATCCCCTAAGTTACCGGATTCCTTTGCTGAGGCCCGGATCCTGGTTCTAGTACTTCCCGGATCCGGATTCTTCCTGGATTCCTCCCAGATTCCGGCAGGGTTCCGGAATGGAATCCGGAGGAACCCTACCGGAATCCGGGAGGAATCCAAGAGGATCCGCAAGAATCTAGAAGGATCCATGGGAATCCAAGATTCTGGGCGTAAAAAAAGGGCCCACTTTGTTTTTTTAAAAATTTTCAGCATGTAATGATATTTTGAGACTTTTGCAAAGTATGAAAATGATATAATCATATACTGACAATTGTGGATTTATCATTTTATGAGAATCACGCTTCTAACTTCTAATTATTATCATTATATGTTTGAACTAATGATGAATGAGCATTGACATGTTACATGTATGGAATCTATGAATATACATACATATGTAAATTTATAATATATATATATTTTTTGAAAATGTCTATATATATACTCGTGGAACTAGGATCCGGCCCAATTTTTTTTTTGCCAAATCCCTGAACCCGAACCCGAATCCAAATCCAAATCCAAACCAGAACTAGGATTGGCTACTTAGGTGTGATGTCCCCAAATTAGCAGGTTCTGAGAGCCTGATTGTGGTCAGCTCATCGTCGCAACCCTCGTGAGTTGACAGTATGTTTTGGGGGTCTCAGTGGACAGATTGGCCATTTTTTTTCTAAGTCTAGACTTACTATTTATAGTAAGTCAGTCTGGGCCAGTTACTATTTTTGGCAGTGCAGTGGGTGGCCATGTCGATCAACCTTTACCAGCAGTGAATGCAGGTTTTGTCACTTGAGTCCATTTTTGTTAATTAATTGATGTTAATTAATAACTATATGTTATTAATTAATAATAAAGCCATACTATTATAATAATACTTTATTATTATAATAATTTAGAAGTTGCTATCTCAGAGAATGGTTAACTGTTATATATTTTTGGAAACTATGGCTAATGAAAGATTATAAATATGGATTCATTCTTGGAGCTGATCATCGAATATTTTATATAAAAGCTTGTCTTCGGAATTGTTCCTAATTATCTGTGCCCTTGCTGAAGTATAAGGGTCAAATTAGCCTTTGGAAGACTGATTCTTCTGAAGCTAATCTCTTATTGGTTGCTGAAGTATAACCAATCTCTCTCTTCTTCCCTACTGTCTGTCTGTTACTGGAGGAAGAAGTAATTCTGGAAAATTGGCTCGAAGTTTGAACTGTGACCTGCCTAAGAGGTCATTTTCATTACAGCTGTGAAGAGGACAAGGTTGGAATCGAATTCATATGCTAAAGAATCTCCAAGTCTTAACGCCTTGGGAGTGTAAATTGTGGGACTGATTGCGGTTTATATCCCACGCTGAAGTATTGATCAACCACGTAGTGCTTGGACGCTATTGTAGTAATCGCGAGCAAGGAAGATGGCTGCCGTAGTGTTGGAAAACGGCCGTAGTGTTGGAAAACGGCAGTAGCAGCGGCTTCACATCCTGTGCAGCAAACAACACCACGGGCCGTCACTATTCTTCCACGCGGGAGGCTTCCATAGCCATTGTCGGGTCTAGCTGTCTGCCGCGGCCAGCAACAAGCAAACGCGGGATTTGAGACAGTTTTTTTTATGTTTTCCCTTATTTAATAAATGGTTCATTGCAAGGCTATGTAATGTTTTTATTAAATTAAACAAATTGCGAATTCAGAAATTGATATCAAATTATTTTGAGCCATTCAATGTTTGCAATGTGTTATTCATATCTTGAAAAATACAAGGAAAATTGATAGATACACTTGCCAAGCAATTTAAATGTTTTCCTAGAGGAAAAGGAATTTCTACTACAGTTGATTTAGTATAAAGAGCCAGTCAGGCTCATTACATTAGGATATCCCCTTCAAAACATAATTGGTACAGCTTGTTGTCCACAGGACACCTAGCAACTAAATTGATTTCGAGTCGAGCTTAGAGGTCAAATGCTAACCTGTCCTTATTTGTACAATTACGTTTAAAGCACCATCATATAGAAATTCTTCAACATATGAGTTCAAATTGCTATGTTTTGTTCTAAAGATTAGCAATTGTAAATATCTTTGTAAAGTTCCGAATGGGTGATTCAGGCGCACCACTGTACGGAACCAAGCAATGCAATGTATGGACGACAAAGCTAAGGATACACCCTATCGGATGCAGTGCCAAGCACACACAGACAAGCCTTCCACAGTCCAACGTCCGTACAATTGACTCTGTATGGCTGGCACATAGCCGTACGACTAATTATCTCCCTCTGCTCCCGTCTCTTCCGTACGGACATGTCTTGGCAGCCAGACCACCGTACGTGTCTCTAATTTTCCACTAATTCAAGTTTTTGCTAGTTTGAGGAAAAAAAAAATCGTATTGCTTGAATTTAAATTTCAGAGAACATGCCTTGTAATTAAGTATGAAGTCACACATATATATCTTTATTCCAGCATTCACGTGTATTTAAATTAAAGAGAAAGCACATATCACATTCTTTCGTCCAGCATACACATTTATTTGTCTAAAGACAAAAACCAAATACATAAAGAGAACCTGTAAGTCTTGCTGCAGTCTTCACGTGAATCTTGGCGTGAATGCCAACTGTTGCTATCCACGCGGCAGGATGATGAATCACTAGCGGCCACCAACAACAATAGGCACATGGCCCTTTTCTCCCCCTGCTCGGCTTAGGAAACCCACGGGAAAGAGAACCGTCACCTCCCACGGTTAGTAAAGCCTGTCCAGCAGCCGTGCAAGCCCACTCTTTTCCTAACGCGGGCCACACTCCTTTTCCACGCGTTAATGCAGGTTCCAATCTATAAATCACAGTTTAGTAATTGACGTCACCACTGGCGTAAACGCCTCCCAGCCATGATAAGAGTTGACTCTATCTTGTTGGATTAATAATATCCCATTCAGTGCTGAAGCCCTTCAGATCGAATTAATAATTCGATGAACACTAAATTTGCCCCTTTCACAAATTTCTAGAATTTAGAGTTTCTCCAATTCGTATACAACAGTAGGAAGGAGGAAAATTGATTATACAACAGCAATCAATTAAAGATTAGCTCCAGAAGAATCAGTCTTCTAGGAAACTAATTTGACCCTTATATTTCAGCAAGGGCACAAATTTCAGAATACCAGGAACAATTCCCACTGCCAATTTTATATAAAATATATTCGATGATCAACACTAAGAATGGATCCGTATTTATAACTCTTTGGACGCCTTAGTTTCCAAAAGGAAATATCAGTTAACCAGTCTCCGGAATAGCAACTTCCAAATTATTATAATAATAAAGTATTATTATAATAATATGACTTTATTATTAATTAATAACATATTGTTATTAATTAACATTAATTAATTAACCAATATGCACTCCAGTGATAAAACCTGCATCCACTGCTGATCTTGCCAGACTGACAGAGCCATCCACTGCATTGCCAACAATAGCAACTGCCAAAAATAGACTTACTATAAATAGTAAGTCCCCAACCAAGGAACTGTACAAACTGAGCATTGTCTGGAAAATTGACCACTACCGATACTGCCCTGCCAGAAAGGGGGACTGACCAAATTGACTTACTAAAAATAGTAAGTCCAGACTTACTAAAAATAGCAAATCTGCCAACTGGGACCCCCAAAACCAAGCATCAGCTCATGAGGGTCACGATGATGAGTTGACCAAGGCACTGCCAATACCTGCTAAAAAAGGGGGTCATCACAGTCCGCCCTCCCCAAGATTGCTTGTCCCCAAGCAATCCCTAAGCAACTGTATATCACAATCCACCTGGATCCCAAGGGTGAGCCTGTGTAATATCATTGTCGCGCACAACTGGCCCCTGTAGCACCAACACCCAAATCACTGACATCAAGGACAACATCGTCCGAAGACTAACTGTAGGCGCCGATGGGTGAAACAACTCAACAGAACTCAGCCCCACTGAGACACCAACTCTGCCAATACCTGCATCCCTTCCACCGCAACCAACCTCTGATAAACTGTCCCGGGTGTATCGACACTGCAAATGGTCCAACTTGCAACTGCCCATTCCATTTGCGAAGGATGGTACTAACCCATCCCACAATGGATGGTATGAAACTGGAGCCAACCCACATCGATGTAAATCCTCCGCCTGTGGGTCGAAAGTAAAACGATGAGCACACCTCACAGTATAATGCCGATAGAAAGCCGCAATCTCTGTCAAACATTCATCACTACCAAATTGGGAATCGGGAGATGGCTCCAATCTCTGACTCCGCCTAACTGCAGGCTGGGTAGGATCCTGGGCCACCCTCTTAGCCAACCCGACCATAAAATCCCTGTTGGGAAGCATTGTAGCCAAGGTCTCTACAATACTCCCCACTAAGCGTCGTATAGCGCAACAACCTCGAATGAGAGTACCCTCAGATACTCGGTACGAACTCGCCTGCAAGTCTGCACTCTCAAGAAGATACTCCATAAATGTCTCGGAGCAATAAAAATTATATGTGGAAGCGTCAACTTGCTTCCCTGCAACCCACAGCTGATCCTCCTGCAAATGTGGCACTGCCAACTGTCTACTGCCATCAGCTATATGAAATGTGGTAATAGATTCGCTTCTCGCAGCAGGAAGCAAATCACCGTGAGAGCTCGTCCCCACTGATGCCCTCATCTCCTCTGCACCTATTGCCCCCATAACTCGGACAGATGTGTCAGCCACATCATCACATCCCACATCTCCAACCGTAGAAGCAAACTCACTACCAACCACCTCAATGTGCAACTGAATTGGGTCTGGGGTTGGTGTGGACCGAACATGGTCCAATTCTACGGTCACTTCCTCCAATCGTGACTGTGACTCCTGGAAAGCCAATTGGGTATACTGCAGTGAGTCCATAGTCACCTCAAGCTCCTGGGTAAGCTCAACCACCTCCTCCTCTTTCCCTAACAATGTCTCATAACAAGTACTGCCCCACTCCAGAAGGTAATCCCTATTAGCAACTAACTGTGTATAGTTATGCTTCAAGACCCTGACAGCCTCTCGAAGCGCATGAACCTCTGCTAGGGAAAAGCTACTATCACCGTGCTCATCTGACGTAAGAGCACCCCAACCAGATGCAGCTAACATCTGACGAATCGCATCAAAATGCTCAACAACTGAAGAGATGTCTCTTTCATTCACCTTCAGCTGACTAGACACCTGATGCCTCTGTAAGCCCTGCCTCCTATGCAAGCTCTCTGTCCCACTAACTGCACTGTGATAGGAGACCGAATCAAAACTGCTCGCCCCATGTGTGCTACTGTCCTTGCACACATCTGCAATTGCGATATAACTCGTCGGTACCTCAACCAACACCTCAGAAGAAGCGGAAACTCTAGTAGTATTGCCAATAACAGAGAGTCCCTATGAGTCCTGATCCTGGGATCCATCCAAGAGCTCCTTAGAGTCATTGCCCAATATCTGATAAGGAATGTCATCCCCATGCAGCCTATATCACCATCTGATAAATCATCTGAAGTGTTCATACTCACTGTATTTACATGCCCTAATAGGTGCTCAACTGCTATCTCCTGACTCAGTACATCCGAATCAATGTCAGGATGTGAATCAATAACTCCCGAAAATGAGCCGACATCTGCCGACTTAGCTGTAACACCCTGATCATCAATACCACAACAAGGTAGCTCCATGCTCTCGCCTATCCCACCTGAGAGGGGTGCTGCCTCTCGCTCCGGAGCTATACTACGACAGCTGACATATAAATCTCCGATAACAATTCTCTCCTCGAGAGAATTTGGACCATCAGAGGCAACTCCTGTATCATCTGTCTTTGCACCAACTGCAGCAACTACTCGGAGAGCCTCAACCTGCTGAAGCTTAGTACTGTAGTCTACCACTGATACAGACACGTCCACCTGTCTATGTGTAGAGTGTCTATCATTAGATACATGAGTAGGTGTCGTACTATATACTGGTGGGTCTACATCTTGGACACTTTTCGGGGAAGACTCTAGCCTCCTATCTTGCGATCTCGATGCCGGCTTACGGAAAGCAGAAACCATGTACCTTGCTACCCTATCTACTGTCTCTGGATCCGACACACTTGCCGCCATCCTCTGCTGATGAAGCCTAAGCCTCTCCATTAATGTATCTATTCTGTCATTACTCCCCGCACTGCTGCGCCGACTCTTGGAGCTAAGCCACCTGTATCTATCCATCTCAAAAATGCAAGAGTGCTGATCACTCTAAATATAACAGCAGATCTGCATAAATTAATATTTTCCTACCCCACAGGATGGCAAGAAAATAGCTCTGATACCACTGTAATGAGCCCGACTGGCTCCTCTAATTTTCCACTAATTCAAGTTTTTGCTAGTTTGAGGAAATAAAAAATCGTATTGCTAGAATTTAAATTTCAGAGAACATGCCTTGTAATTAAGTATGAAGTCACACATACATATCTTTATTCCAGCATTCACGTGTATTTAAATTAAAGAGAAAGCACATATCACATTCTTCCGTCTAGCATACACATTTATTTGTCTAAAGACAAAAACCAAATACATAAAGAGAACCTGCAAGTCTTGCTGCAATCTTCACGTGAATCTTGGCGTGAATGCCAACTGCTGCTATCCACGCGGTAGGATGATGAATCACTAGCGGCCACCAGCAACAATAGGCACGTGGCCCTTTTCTCCCCCTGCTCGGCTTAGGAAACCCACAAGAAAGAGAACCGTCACCTCCCACGGTTAGTAAAGCCTGTCCAACAGCCGTGCAAGCCAACTCTTTTCGTAATGCGGGCCACACTCCTTTTCCACGTGTTAATGCAGGTTCCAGTCTATAAATCGCAGCTCAGTAATTGACGTCACCACTGGCGTAAACGCCTCCCAGCCATGATAAGAGTTGACTCTATCTCGCTGGATTAATAATATCCCATTCAGTGGTGAAGCCCTTCAGATCGAATTAATAATTCGATGAACACTAAATTTGCCCCTTTCACAAATTTCCAGAATTCAGAGTTTCTCCAGTTCATATACAACAACACGAAGGAGGAAAATTGATTATACAACAACAATCAATTAAAGATTAGCTCCAGAAGAATCGGTTTTCTAGGAAACTAATTTGACCCTTATATTTCAGCAAGGGCACAAATTTCAGAATACCAAGAACAATTCCCACTGCCAATTTTATGTAAAACATATTCGATGATCAACACTAAGAATGGATCCGTATTTATAACTCTTCGGACGCCTTAGTTTCCAAAAGGATATATCAGTTAACCAGTCTCCGGAATAGCAACTTCCAAATTATTATAATAATAAAGTATTATTATAATAATGACTTTATTATTAATTAATAACATATCGTTATTAATTAACATTAATTAATTAACCAATATGCACTCCAGTGACAAAACCTGCATCCACTGCTGATCCTACCAGACTAATAGAGCCATCCACTGCATTGCCAACAATAGCAATTGCCAAAAATAGACTTACTATAAATAGTAAGTCCCCAACCAAGGAACTGTACAAACTGAACATTGTCTGGAAAATTGACCACTGCCGATATTGCCCTGCCAGAAAGGGGGACTGACCAAATTGACTTACTAAAAATAGCAAATCTACCAACTGGGACCCTCAAAACCAGGCATCAGCTCATGAGGGTCACGATGATGAGCTTACCAAGGCACTGCCAATACCTGCTAAAAAAGGGGGTCATCACAGTACGGTGACCAAGTTTGTGGCTAGACTCCTTAAGCCGTACGATATATATGTTGTCGCTGGTGATGATTGCCGTACAGTAAGGATAATCCCCATGTTGTACGGTAAAGCAGCGATGTTATTCGTACGGTCTAGAATGTGACCGTACTGTCACTTCCCGAAGTCGTGCGTACACTCCTAATGGCCGTGCGGTCTGCCTTGTTATTTACGCGTGCAGATGTATAGACATCGACATAGAGATATTAGATGAAAACAATAGTTTGATGCACCATATACAAGAGTTCCCGGCTACGCACAGGCAATAGACAAATGTATTCAATAATGATAACACAAGAATGGATGCCAGATAGGTGGTCGCCAAAATACCAACGATGCCAGAAATAATAATTTGCTACAAACAAAGTGTTGGTGCTTCAGATTTGCCAGATCCATAGCCAAAGAAATACAAAGCAGAATAGGGTGAGGGATGAATCCCACCGAAACTGCGGAACCAAATAGGGAAGATCTTTCACTTCCGAAATGGTATATAGAGCAGAACTCCAATTGGAATTCGCAATAATAATAAAATATCCAAAATTCAATATATCTACAACTACCTACATGCCGGGCATAAATACGCCTTCGGAGAAACTCCCAAGGGTTTACAAAAGAATGCTGACCCGGTAAACACCTACGGACAACAATTAAATAAAAAGGGCCCCCCATTAATTAATTAAAGGTCCTTAATAATATTTCTTTTAAATAGGGACCAAATAATTAATTAACTTAATTATTTGATTCTCTATTAATTTGGGGACATTACAAATCCTCGCTGCCCAAAGATTGCTTGCCCTCAAGCAATCCGTCATCAAAACTCCAAGATCCCAAACTAAGCGTGGATATCGATAATTGTATCCATTGAAACCCCCATGCCGCATTATGTCCATCCGCATGCATCTGGAAGTAAGTGAGAAGAGTAAAGCTCCATCAAGCTTTCGCTGCACCACTCTAATATAAACGTCGCCACGCCCGGAGTCACTAGGATCCCACATAAGCCAATCATCACGTACATCTATGCTCAGATCCCAAGCCAAGCGCGAACGTTGGTCGCAGTATCCGCTGAAATCTCTGTGCTGCTTCAGGATCACATGTGTATAATTTGATTTAGTCGAGACGAGTAGACTGCCATCAAGCTTTCGCTGCGCCATTCTGATATAAACATTTCCATGTTCGGAGTCACCGGATCCCATGGAAGCCAATCATACAATACATCGGTGCTCAGATCCAAAGCCTTCATGTGATCACACAAATCAATCTCTTGAGGAATCTCATAGCTCAGGTAGATCCTGTTGTTTCCAGGAGGAAGCCCCTCACATGGAGAGATTGTAATCATGCACGCCTCATGCAAAACCGAAGGATAAACTCCATAATCAACCAACTGTAGTTGCTCCTGTAAGAGATCATCGGTAGCATCTCCATGGAGCTGATCAACTACTGGTAGAGCCTGTTCCTTCGAAGGAACACCAATAGAGTTCGCATTTCCATCAAGTTGATTGTCGAGTGTTTGTTCGATGAAATCTGTGCAATCATCTTCTTCACCCTTTTGGAAATTTGGATGTATTATATTTGAAGGGGCAATTACTAACTCTTTCTTGTCCAAATCCTCGTGTGGCTGCAGTGTAGGCATACCTTCATTCTTCATAGGGCTCATGGTGCTAAGTACCTTATTGTCGATCTCCCGACTGAGATTGATGTTGTAGATTCTATCACCTTCGGAGGATGGGTACCTCAACCTCATGTCTATGTAGTCCTTGAGAGATATGTCTGTTTGCCATCCACCATCAACCCAATCCTACTTGATTTGCTTCAGTGACTCAACCAAAGTGGGCTTGTCCAATTCTTGTTTCTCCTCCATCTGTTGGTTCCTTCTTGCGAGGGTCTAGTAGAGCTTCTGCTGACTTGTTCTTAACTCCCTCAAGGCATCTTTTAATCCATCACTCGGTGCCATCTTCCTCAATAGATCTTTTAATCCATCGCTCAGTGCCATGATTCTCCCGACAGGCTGGCAAGGTCACCAACTTTGATACCATTGTAAAGTTTCGAATGGGTCATTCAGGCGCACCACTGTACGAAACTGAGCAATGCAATGTATGGACGACAAAGCTAACGATACACCCTATCGGATGCAGTGCCAAGCACACACAGACAAGTCTTCCACAGTCCAACGTCCGTACAACTGACTCTGTACGGTTGGCACCTAGCCGTACGGCTAATTATCTCCCTCTGCTCCCATCTCTTCCATACGGAAATGTCTTGGCAGCCAAACCACCGTACGGTGACCAAGTTTGTCGCCAGACTCCTTAAGCCGTACGGTATGTATGTTGTCGCTGGTGATGATTGCCGTATAGTAAGGATAATCCCCACGCCGTACGGTAAAGCAGCGATGTTATCCGTGTGGTCTAGAATGTGACTGTACGGTCACTTCCCGAAGTCGTGCGTACACTCCTAATGGTCGTACGGCCTCCCATGTTATTTACGTGTGCAAATGTATAGACAACGACATAGAGATATTAGAAATAATTAATTAACTTAATTATTTTATTCTCTATCAAATTGGGGACATTACAATCTTCAATGCAGACCAATTATTACTTTGTAGAGCATCCATTGCTATAATTTATCATAAAAATTCTAGAATGGTTTCACACAGTAATTCAAATTGATTAGCCATTTTTGAAAATAGCTGCATATTATTGACAAGTAGGGGAAAGGACCCAGTACTTGAACGCATTCCAATGGTTGTGATAACAGTTGTTGATTTGATACCTACAGTTGTTGATTTAATGTCCAAATTTTTTGACAACATTGCACTAATAGTTGTGACTTCAAAGTTGTTATTGCTGCTGATGACTACCCATAAGTGAATGAAGCATATCCCTTATTCTAAAAAGCAACCAATCATATGATGCCACATCAACTGCACATGTATGGATCTCCCTTTTGCATGACCATTAGTCTCACTTTTTTTTGGCTGTTTTGGAAACCTTGGAAAAAGTATGCTGACGTGGCATCATATTTGATAATTTGGCCCTGAAACCTTAGTTACGAGCAGGGGACTTGCCAAGTAAGTTGCTGTAAAAAAATGGGGGTGATTTAAAATTTCCATATAGGATTTTGAGAAGCGCGAATTTAGGGTGCTCACCTACTGGGTCCTCTCCCCTAGGTGGTATTTTTGTGGTGTTTGAATTGTGATGCTTTATGAAGATTCAACTTCCTAGTTTTTGAGGAAACTTATTGCCCCATTTTTCATGGATAGTGACATGAACCCATCTCTCCTGAGCATGAGTGGTCCACTTAGCACTCATTACATCTAGGTGATGGTCATAGGGGTGAAGCATCAAGACTTCCTGAGCGTTTACCCATCCAATACTATTTTGACACCAATGTGCTTAACCATGGACTTTTCCCCAAGATCCATCTCTCACGAGCATGAGTGGTCTAGTTAGCCTCAGAGAACTCCTAATGTTTCACCCTTTTGAACATCACCTAGATGCAACTACTTCAAGGTTTCAGCAATTTTAAATAGTAGTTATTGAGTAGTTGCACTAGGGAAGGCACTCTAGCCAAGCTTTCCATAAGGCCTTTAATTTGCCTAGGTAAAAAAGCATTTGCAAAATGCAAGCAGCATATGAAGGCATAAAGCTTCATCAATTTATAGCACCTTTGATATGCCTTCATATGACACTTCCATTATGCCTTTTTACCTAGGCAAATCGAGGTCCTTATTGAGATCTTGGTTGGATTGCCTAACTTAGTCCAACCACTCAAAAAGTACTAATTAGGCTTCCTTAAACTTTGAAGTATCATTTATTTATTTCCAGGGTTACCCGGGGACGCGTCCCTGGCCTAAATCGCCAAGTTTCCGGAATGGGGACGTCCCCGGGACGTGGGGACGGCTAACAAATTTTTTGGGGACGGCTAACAATTTTTTGGGGACAGCTTCCATAGGTGGGGTCGTTTTGTGGGCCCCACCACCACACTTGCCCTAAAAGACCAAAATCATGGCTCTTTTTGGGCACATAAGCATTTTATTTTTTTTCAATGTGATGTCCATTGTTTTAGCAGCAGTCTGGGTTTTTTATTTTGTAGCAACAGAGGAGGTTTTCTTCATTGTCCAAGTGATTGTGCAAGGGTTTCAACTTTCCACATTGTGCAACAAATAAGTATGAAAGTTTATGCTTCCATTTTTCATTTTTTTTACCAATATGAAAGCTTGAAAGTCTGATTTTTTTTATTTTTTTCATTGTCTTAGTTCATTGCATTCTTAAATCTCAAAACTAAGCACAATGAGCAGCAGTAGGGGTAGTAGTAGTGATGAAGAGCGTTTGGGGGGTGATAGTTTTAGTGTTGAAGCTAGTACTGAGCAACAAGAGACTGATAAATTTAAATGCCCTTCAACAATCATGAGCAAATATGCAAAGGGCCCCTTCAACAAAAAAACCTCTTCTCCAATATGTCACAGCTAGGGCTGAAAAGAAAAAGAATGCAGGTGGGACTAGGGTATGGGATTGCCATATTTGCCAAGATGATTTTAGGGGCAGCTATACAAGGGTGAAGTCACTCTTTTTAGGTATTGCATGCCATGGAGTTATAGCTTGTCCTAATTTGACTGATGAGGAAAAAATAGAATGTCAAAGATTGCACTTAGAGGCTGAAATGGGGGCACAAGGTATGTCAATGACATCACCTTTATCTACTGCAACTGCACACTCACAGTCATCTGGGACTATGACATCTGCCATTGGTACTACTAGCAGCCCTATTGAGACAAGAGGGAAGAGGAAGATTAATAGTGGTGAGAAGGGATCAGTGGAAAGCATGTTTAATGCACAGGCAAAGGAAAACACAGAGTCATCCATTGGTAGATTCTTTATTGCTAATGGTATCCCATTTCATGTGGCCCGTTCCACTTATTTCAAACAAATGGTCAAAGATATAATAACTATGAGTCCCTCATTCACACCCCCAGGTGATCATAAGCTACGAACCACCATCCTAGATAAAGAGTATTCCAAGATTAATGTGTTGTTTAAGGATATGAAACGTACTTGGGTGAGGACGAGCTGCTCTATTGTGATAGATGTCCTTGTAGAGTGGTATCATTGAATTGTTGGGACAAAATGTAGTTCAAAACATGTCTTGACTCTTCAAGGTTGTTGATAACAAGAAGATAGTGATCGCCAGTAGATGGGAATCACAACAAAAATTTGTTCCCCGTGAAAATTTTATAACCTTTCACTTGTACCTTCTTAAAGCATTGGAGCAGATATACTTTGCAGAGAAATAGAAGCATGGAACAGGTATGAACACCTACTGAGGAGCACGTTGAATAGCATCCATCAAAGCATGAGAAATAATAAGCTTTGTTTCAGTCATTGATTACACACACAGACAATGTGGAAGCATAGATACCGCTTATGAAACGTTTTGCCTTAGTGGAGATGTAATTTCATTAGAGCGTGCAGAAAATTAATTTGTTTGAGCGACTTCATGGTTTTAAAGTGAAGAACGAATTACAAACTTAGAGTTAACGAGGGTGGCCAGTATTAGCCTCCGGGCCTGCTATTGCGAATCCAAATTTGGAGAGTCTTTCTCTTTAAACAACATCTACATAAGGACTGTTAAATTAGCTAATTGGAGACATGGAGCTTCTTTTCATCTTGCTCGAAGGTATTATAAACTAGGCTTCTGAAGGCCCCAAAGCATAAAATTTTCGGCCCGTGTGCTCGGCCTACATGTGGTGAGCTACCAGGCGAGCTGGGAATTTGCCAATATGTTCTGTGCGAAGTGTGTGGAGACATACGAATTCACTTTGCATTTCAACAAAGATTTTTCTGATGTATGCCTGCAATATATTGGAGGGCTGCGATACATAAGGAAAGCACCCACAACATTGATAAAATAGGTGGTGTGACAAATATTAATACAATGAATACAAGGAGTGATCGATTCATTGCTTGGTGCACATATTTAATCAAGGCTATCACATCTTTCTTGAGTTATGCAATTGCTTGATGCCACTGGTGGCTGCCCTAAGAAGGCGATGTAATTTAATCTGGTATCAATCAATTTGGGTTTTTTTGCCTTAATCATGCATTATCATTGGCTGCCAACTTCACTTTCAACACGTTTGACAACGCAAGGTTGATAATCATATATTTTTTGATAAACAAATTCACTCTGTGATTAAGGGAGATATAGTATGAGCCATGGAGAGAAACAAAACAAATGGAGCCACCTGACAGGATCCATTTCAATCCAAGAGACTGGAGATCAATCGTTTAATAACCAGAATGAATGCGCTTGGTGAGGTTTGTGTCATAGACGCCAATGCCTATCACATTTCTGAGATGACGCCCTCTTTTGGTATTGCGTGCGCGGGACTTTCAGTCAACAAAAGATGAATTTTAAAATACTTGGTGAAGCGGCTATAGACACTTTTGAGCAATGCACTTCGTAGATGTTGCAATTGTAAATGCGCTGGAGAACATGATGCAAATATGGATGTATGGACAGGGTGCATTAATTTTTTTTAACATAAAATCTTGAAGAAATGTGATATCATGAAATGTTGTGACTATTGGCATGCACAGAATGCATCTTTGCAATGAAGCTTTCAAAAGTTTTGAATTAATGAAGTACCCTATAACATGTGTAATCTGAGAATGCATGATAACGCAGATCTATGGATGAAGTTTGTATGCATTTCAATCACATTATTGCTTTATCATGAAGATGTTTTTTAAAACCCATCCTGGTTGTGTGGACGTGTCTCTTTGATGCGTGTTTACTGTGTAATCGTAGTAGATTGTTGGTTGTGTAGCGTGACATGGATGGAGTTTTAAAAGGGGAGAGAATAGTCATCATGTGCATGATTTGGAATTGTGCGTAAATGAATGGGAGAATTTGCTGCTACTTCTTTTGATTAGAGAGAAAGTTGGTTATGCTATCAGATTTGAGGACTACATAGGGCAAGATACTATGATCAAGTATATGACTGATGGTGCACTATTCAGAGAACTTTTTAGTACACAACCAACTTTCATAGTATTCTGTAGTCATGCTCGATGAGGCTCATGAGAGGATAGTTCGCACTGGCATGTTTTTTGGGCTTCTAAGGCAGTTGATCAAAAGCGGATCTGATATTCCTCGGGACAAGAAGAAATTGATAGTGCCTGCCAGATTCTGAATGTTCAGTAGTGTCTTGGAATTGAGTTGATGACTGAAAACGTTTCTTCGAAGAGGAGGAAATAAATTCAGGAGTCTGACATTTTATTAGAAGTAACCTTGGACTAAGAGATGATGAGAGTCTATTGGAGCAAGATATCTTCCATGATTGGAGTATGTGAACAGGGTATACTTCCGTGATAGAGGGAGCAACTAGAGGATCTGCATTAGTGGACATCCGAGGATCTGCATTAGTGGACATCCGAGGATCTTGATTTAGAGGGAGTAGACCATGTTGAGATGGTTTCTCTAGTGTTCAGTCGAGGTACATTATCACCGCAGAACAAACAACCAATATTCTCACCAAGTCCCTTGCTAGAGAGAAGTTTGTGTACTTTTGAGATAAGCTTGATACGTTGAAGAATGAAGCCTTAGCTGAAAAGGAGTTTTTAGCATCAGTGATAAATTATTTGCATTCTTCTCTTTAAGAGAGAAGTTTGAGGTGAAAATCCTTGTTTCCACCCTCTGGGATGAGCCATGGTGGATCCACCCCCTTAAGATGA
>MU226504.1:3108175-3121073 GCA_018584345.1 Thuja plicata | reverse complement strand
GTTTTTAGCATCAGTGATAAATTATTTGCATTCTTCTCTTTAAGAGAGAAGTTTGAGGTGAAAATCCTTGTTTCCACCCTCTGGGATGAGCCATGGTGGATCCACCCCCTTAAGATGAGTCAAGGTGGATGTCATGTGACTTTCATGACTTTATGGGTCCTGTGTACATGAAGAAGTGACGACTTCTAAATGATTATCACTTGTACTTCTGGCAGTTATTGCAAGGTGAGGATCTTACAATAACTTGATCTTCTATCATGATGGATATCATATGGTTGATATCTAAGTAGATCATGATAGATCATATCTTGTAAATCAATATCTACTGAGAGATAGATATCGTCACATAGATATCTACAGGTTGTATTGTATAGATATACCATGGTGGATTAATAACTGTGAAAAAACCATGATTATAATGTCCCTATGGTAGGTATCACATGGGTGATACTTGTGCACATACCTTATGGACATCATGAGTACTTGGTGAATATCATGAGACTTGATATTCGTAGGCCATTACTCTGAGTACTTGGTAAATATCACGAGACTTGATATTTGTAGGCCATTACTCCTGATATCATGAGATGATATCCGTTATGGTGGATATCTCCAGACATGATATCTGTGAACATGCCATACAATCTGATAATGACGGATATCACGTGAGGTGATATCTATGGATAAGACATGATGGTTGATATCACAGAGAGGTGATATCTTTCCTTTCCACATATGCTTGTAGTTGTTGTGGTCAATCATCACAATAAGATAATGTAACTTGTAAATGTTAAGAAGGATTCTCCCTAGCTAAGAGGGAGTCTTGATTTCTAGCATCGGGAGGACTGTTTGATGGTAAGACAATTAACATGGTCTCAAGTGATGCATTGCATCACTTGAGAGATGAATGTCATGATAAGATGACAATATCACATTAAGTGATTTTGTGATGAGTACTTGTGTCATTCATGGGACTAGCCATGATGGACCCACCCTTTGCGAGTAGCTATGGTGGTTATTACTACATGACTTTGATGTCGAGTAGGATTCCTCCCTAGCTAAGAGGGAGTGTTGATCCTATTGTTGCTGTGGTCAGAATCCACAGGGCGACATAGATATTACAAAGGTTGTGATTATCTTTATTATTATTGTTGTGAGATAATATAATTATATTATTATGTGATAATATAATTGTATTACATAATAATAATAATTATGAGATAGCATAATTATATTAGTATAATACAATATAATATAATTATTATATTAATAATATAATATAATTATGTTGGTAATATATTTATATTATATTATACTAAGTCAACTATATGTCTTGATAAGACACATCCCTTGGTGAAAGGGTATTATCCTTATATAAAAAGAGATGTGCAATCTCTTATTGGGATATGAAAAAATAATAATTGAATACAATTGCAGAGAAAGTGCTCAGGGGAGAAAATTGTCAATTGTCTATGGTTGGGAAGACAATGATATCGTATGTGGTTAACTGAGCATCACAAAATTTCAACAACTAACTTTATTCACTATTTATTTGTATGCAGCCAATTACAATGCTGGATATAAATATAATCAACACAAATTAATTCAAATTTATTAAGGCACCTGGAACATTTGAAATTAACATTGATAATTTTCCCCAATGTTGACCGCCATTGACTAAGTGGTATTTAGCTTGTCGCGGATGCTGAAGATGGTGATGTGGATCTTTCACAAGCAACCCCAGCCCTTATTCTGCTGTTGCAGGCCCTCAAAATGCAGTCTCAGATTAACGTGGAAGCCTGTAATGGTATCGTGGCTCAATAAAAAACAAAAAACGAGCCTATTTATTGAAACACAGGCCTCCCCAAACATTAGCGTGGCCTTCTATATCAATTCTGAATTCAATCCAGACTCACGCAGCTGGAGATTGCTTGCTACGGCTGCCTTACTCTCTGTTCCTTACTAGCCGCTAGTGTTAATTTTGATCAGATTTGTTTATGATAGAATTTTAATTTTATAGTCTAAGTTCTATCTCACAACTCTGATTATACATTAATTAATTTATTTCTGATAACTATATCACAATTAACTTCAGTCAATTAATTGTCTTCTATATATAAATATTGAGCAACACACACACACACACATATCAAAGTGAGATAGTATTTAGTATTAATTAGAGAGGAACCCTAATATATATATTATATTGCAATGGTCGGATGCCTTTTCACTAATAAATTTCTGTGTGTTTCATCGACCCTGATTGTACACATTATATATAATAAAGTGGAGCCATGTCCACGAAGGGACATGACTCCACGTGAACGAAGCTCACGTGGAGTCATGTTCTTTCGTGGACATGGCTCCACTTCATAACTATCGGCCCCCTATTAACTTTGATCTTTATCATGCTAATCGACTTGTTAGTTGATCTTTATAACTTGATGATATTAATTCAGTCAATACTCATAATCAGTATATTCTCATAGTCAGTTATTATTATTAACATAGTTAATTTAATAATTTCTTAATTACACATATACATATATGTAATCATATATATAATGACGCCATTCTTTATTAAATACATGCATACATATGTATATTTATTATATTATTAATTATGCTTATTATAATCTTGACATATGGGGAGTACGTGTGCTTATGATTTCGATAATGTGATTATTCCAACTGATGCTACAAATCATCAACACTCCCTCTTAGCTACGGAGGATAATCATAGAATGTTGAAGCATGTCAACACATGGTGTGGAATAAATATTACCTCAATGTCATATCAGATTTTATAGCATGTTTACGGATATCAGTTTGGAGATATCCACCATAATGATATCATCTCATGATATTAGGAGTAATGACCTACAAATATCAAGTCTCATGATATTTACCAAGTACTCAGAGTAATGGCCTATGAATATCAAATCTCATGATATTCACCAAGTACTCATGATGTCCATAAGGTATGTGCACAAGTATCACCCATGTGATACCTACCAAAGGGACATTATAATCATGGTTTGTTCACGAATATTAATCCACCATGATATATCTATACAATATAACCTGTAGATATCTATGTGATTGTTGATGTTTGTAGCTTCGATCAGATAAAATGAATGAGATTAATATTATGAGAATAGATTAAATTATGCACATACATATACATACCAATATATATAATAATAATAATAGATATTATTATTATATATATATACATAATCAATTGTCATTATATTAATCTCATAATAATGAATAGACATGTCATGGGACATGTCTCTCCTAGCCTCATTCTCAATATAAATGAAAGAGAGATTGTTGCATTTGGAAAACACATACAACATAGTGCTATTACATTTGCAGCTATCCTAAAACTTAACATGGTATCAGAGCCAGACTGCAAATGTAAGAGTAGTTTGTTGATGGTGAATGTGTGACTATCTTAGAAAATACAGTCTCAGTACAGGGACCATATTTCACAAATCCACCGTTGGATTTTGCTGAATTTTGGATATGTTGGTGAAAAATAAATTTGGAAGAATCTCACCGGAGCGATTGGAGAGAAATTGTGGGGTTCAAAAGTTATGATGGACTGTGTACAGGTCTATGTGAAATTCATGAAAGCGGCTTTCATTAAAGAGATTAATTTGTTATGATCGTGGTCAAGCATTCACAAAGAAGAACGTATTCAAGGAAGGGTGTCTCTTTCTATAAATAAAGCATTAATTATAGTGTCACCGCTCTTGGAGCAATCAAGTCATTTCACAAGAAGACATGAGAATTGTTCAATGATATAAGAGTGGGAATTGTACATTGTGGGGGGGAATAATAACCAATGTTACACTTCCATTTGAACCATCCTTAGTGGGGAGATGATTAAAAGGGGAGATGCCTCTCAAATAATCTGAGAAGGTGTGTTCTGATTTGATGTATATGGACCTTCATTGAAGCAACTTGTGTCAAGGATGTTGATGTGCAGATAAGTATCTATTATCCTTGAATATTACATTTATCTACTAATTGTAGTCTCTCTGTCATCGTAATTCTATACATACTATAAGAGATATTTGCCTTGATCTTTTCTGGAGATGCTCTTGTAGGAAAAAGAAGATTGATATTAGATTCAGAGGGAGTTTAACAATTTATCTTAAGCAATCTTGGATGAAAAGATCAACATATTGATATCTTCTCAATGAGTTCTTCTCTTTGAAAGAAGTTCGAGGTGAAATCCCTTGCTTTCACCCTCTACACTTAGGCATGGTGGATGTCATGTGTGTGACTCCATGTTTTTAATGGGCCTGCCCCCTGTGTACATCGTGAGGAAGTGACGACTTCCAAATGATTATCACTTGTATTTGTAAGAGTTATTGAAAGGTGACGATTTTACAGTAACTTGACCTATTGTGATAGACATCTTGTGATGGCTGAAACAGATCATGATAGATGGCATCTTCTATTGTGATAGATATGTTGTGATGGCTGAAACATATCATGATAGATGGTATCTTCTATTGTGATAGACATCTTGTGATGGCTGAAACAGATCATGATAGATGACATCTTCTATTGTGATAGACATCTTGTGATGGCTGAAACAGATCATAATAGATGATGTGGATGTTCTTATGGTAAGTGCACATTACCTATGAACATTTGTTGAGTACTTGGTGGATATCACGAGACTTGATATTCTCCAGGCCATTACCCTGAGCACTTGGTGAATATCATGAGACTTGATATTCTGCAGGCCAATGCTCTCGATATCATGAGATGATAGCTTTATAAACTCTTGAGTACTTGGTGGACATCATGAGATGATAGCTTTATAAACTCTTGAGTACTTGGTGGACATCATGAGATTTGATGTTGGTAGGCCATTACTCTGAGCACTTGGTGAATATCTTGAGAGTTGATATTCTGCAGGCCAATGCTCTCAATATCATGAGATGATATCTTTATGAACTCTTGAGTACTTGGTGGACATCATGAGATTTGATGTTGGTAGGCCATTACTCTGAGCACTTAGTGAATATCTTGAGAGTTGATATTCTGCAGACCAATGCTCTCAATATCATGAAATGATATTTTTATGAATCTTTGAGTTATGGTGAATATCATGAGATCTGATATTCTTGGTTAGACCATATCTCTGATAAAAGAATTTATGAACATACTTTCACAATTTATGAACTTATTGTGAATTACATTTTGATGGATTTTATCTTCCCTAGCTAAGAGGGAGTGTTGATGTTTGTAGCTGCGATCAGATAAAATGAATGAGATATTAATATTATGAGAATAGATTAATTATGCATATACAAATACATACCAATATATATATATATATATATATATATATATATACACATAATCAATTGTCATTATATTAATCTCATAATAATGAATAGACATGTCCCATGAAGGGACATGTCTCTCCTACCCTCATTCTCAATATAAATGAAAGAGAGATTGTTGTATTTGGAAAACACATACAATATAGAGTGCAATTACATTTGCATCTATCCTAAAACTTAATAGTGATGATATCTATCTCTCAGTAAATATTGATTTACAAGATATGATCTATTATGATCTACTTCGATATCAACCATATGATATCCATCATGATAGAAGATCAAGTTATTGTAAGATCGTCACCTTGCAGTAACTGCCAGAAATACAAGTGATAATCATTTAGAAGTCGTCACTTCTTCATGATGTACATAGGGCCCATAAACTCATGAAATAACACTCATGATGAAATAGAAATATTTTATTAGTACAATGATCAAAGATGCTGAGACTTATTCTCAGTAATTACAACCATACCAAGCTTACCTCTGAAGTATTCTACCTTTGTTTTTGCAAGAGGTTTGGTGAGGATGTCTGTTGTCTGGTCATCTATACTGACATACTTCATCTCAACTACATTTTTCTCCACCATGTCTCTAATGTAGTGATAAGGTATCTCAATGTGTTTAGATCTTTTATGAAATACTGGGTTTAAGGAGAGTTTTATGCAACTCTGGTTGTCACAATGGATGATGGTAGGACCTAGTGGTTTCCCAAATAATCCAACTAGAAGTTTCCTCAACCATATTGCTTCTCGTGCTCCCTTAGATGCTGCAATATACTCTGCTTCTATGGAGCTCTGAGCCACCTCTGAGCCATTGACGATTGCTTTCTACTAAGTGTACCCATCCTGAGGTGCTTTTTCGATCAACAACATTTCTACCCCAATCTGAATCAGTGTACCCATGCAAGTTAAGATCTACATCTTTATATCTTAAGCCATATTTGATTGTGCCACGGAGATACCTTAAGATGTGTTTGGTTGCTACTAAGTGTAATTGCCTTGGTTCACACACGAACTGACTAAGTGCATTCACTGCATAACAAATATCTGGTCTGGTGTTTACCAAGTACATTAGCGATCCAATTATCTGTCTATAGAGAGTAGGATCTGCAGTCTCTAAGTCACCAACTGCTTCTTTTAGCTTGTGCAGATTTGTTTCCATTGGAGTAGACATAGGCTTGCAATCCATCATCCTGAATCTTTTCAGGATGTCTATAGTATACTTTCCTTGATTTAGAATAATGTCATTTTTCTGCTGCCATACTTCTAAACCTAGGAAGTAGTGAAGAATTCCTAAATCTTTCATTTCAAATTCGGATGCAAGATCTTGTTTACACTTAATGATGAGATGATCTTCTCCTATAATTAACAAATCATCAACATAAAGAATCATAATCTACATATCTCCATTTATTACCTTGAAGTATAGATTTGGGTCTGCATCATTTTTGGAGAAACCAAGTTTTGATAGATAATGATCCATCCTTTCATACCAAGCTCAAGGAGCTTGTTTGAGTCCATATAGTGCTTTCTTCAATTTGCAGACATGGGATTGTTTCTCATGCACTACAAATCCTTCAAGTTGCTCTAGGTATACTTCTTCAATCACTCCATTTAGAAAGGCAGTCTTTACATCCATTTGATGAATTTTCCATCCCTTAGATGCAACAATAGCAATTACACCTCTGACTGAGGTATACCTGGCAACTGGAGCAAATGTTTCTTCATAGTCAATACCTTCTTTCTGAGAGAAGCCTCTTGCAACAAACCTAGCCTTGTGTTTTTCAATGCTTCCATTTGCTGCATGTTTGATTTTAAATAACCACTTGGAGGAGACCATTGATTTGTCTTTGGATCTGGGTACAATATCCCAGACATCATTCTTGAGAATGGATTTATACTCTTCTCTCATGGCATCCTTCCAAGTTTGATGTTGAAGGGTTTCCTCTACATTTGAGGGCTCTGAATTTATAAGTTCACTCATGAGTGCAACATAACTAGAAAATCTATTTGGTCTTTTGCTTTCTTTGAAAGTTCCTGGGGGGCTGCATATTTTCTTGCTTCTTCAATCACCTTCCTAGCCCATAGAGGTCTTTTCTTATTTACTCTAGATTCATCAACGGTATCCATGGGTTCAATGAGATTATTGTCTTCTATGATTTCTTGAGTCTCCCTCTGAAATTTAGGAGGGATCCTTTTGAGGATCTTCATCATTTATTTCATTTTCATCCTTGGATCTTTTAAAAGCAATATCTTCTTCAAATATCAAATCTCTGCTTAGTTCAATGTGTCTTTGTCCTGGAATGTAAACTTTGTAGGCTTTAGAAGTTTCACCATACCCAACACGAATTCCCTTCTTCCCAGAAGGCTTTAATTTAGATCGTTTCTCTTTAGGAATGTGAATGTAAACTGGACAACCAAATATTCTCAGATGACTTATATTAGGTTTAGTTCCAGTGAATGCTTCTTCAGGGGTTTTGTTTTCTAGATGAGAGTGTGGGCATCTATTCTTGATGTATACGACAGGTGTAGAAGCTTCAGCCCAAAGATAAGTTTCTAGGTTTTGATCATGCATCATGGCTTTTGCAGCCTCAACAATAATTCTGTTCTTTCGTTCCGCAACTCTGTTTTGTTGAGGGTTGTAGGGAACAGTGAACTCCCTCTTAATCCCAACATTTTTACAAAAGTTTTGAAAGATTTCTAAAGTGTATTCCCTCCCATTGTCTGTTCTTAGTGTTTTAATTTTCTTCCTTGATATATTTTCTACTAGAGCCTTACATTTTTTAAACCTCATAAGAATTTCTTCAGACTCTTTGCATTTTAGAAAGTATGTCCATGTCTTCCTAGAGTAGTCATGTACAAAGATAATATAATACAAAAATCCTCCTATGGAGGGAACAGACATAGGTCCACATAAATCAGAATGAACAAGTTCTAGTGCAATTTTAGATCTACTTTCACCATTGTGAAAGGTGCTTTTGGTGTTCTTCCCTAATGCACAACCTTTGCAAACCCCTTCATGTTTAGGTTGAGCTTATGTAGTATTGTTACCATCTTCTCTAAAGAGAGTAAGCCACGGAAATGAAAATGTCCTAGTCTCCTGTTCCAAATTGCACTTGCATTGGTTGACTCATGGATTAAGGCTTGAGAGGGTGAAGTACATAGCTTGTAGAGGCATCCATGCCTTGTTCCAATAGTATGAGCATTCTTGATGTTTGAGTTCTTGGGCCAAGCTAGTACTTTCCCTTCCATGAAAGTAATTCTATACCCTTTGTCTTCGAGTGCTGAAATAGAGACTAGATTTCTTTTGATCCCGAGTACAAATAGTACACCTGTGAGTTAGAGTGAGATGCATGTTTTGAGGTTGATGGTGCAGGTCCCAATTCTGTTTACTGGATAATTTGTATCATCTCCAATAGTTACTTCTTCATCAGAATTTTCATCTATGGAATCTAGATGTTCTTTGAAGCCTGTTATGTGTCGGGAAGTCCCACTGTCTATCACCCAGGTGTTTAAGTTGTTTGAAACTTGACTAGATAGGGCGGAGTAAAATACAAGTTTCTCTGAATCCATATCCATGCTTGTTTTACTGACTTCAGCGAAGGAAGCTTGGGGTTTAGGTTTATTAGGACACTTCACTGCAAGATGACCATATTTATCACATCTATAGCATTGCACTTTAGATAGGTCCCTCCTTTTCTTGAATGATTGTTTTGAATAAGTAAAAGCAGGATTTGAAAGGTCCCGAAACCTTGTACAGAAGATCAGAAGATAGACAAAGTTGATCAGTCAAACAGCCAAAAACTGGACAAAAGAGAAACAGGGGCCCTAGGCCCTACAATCCAAAAAACAATCCAAAAAACAGAAAAAGACAGCGCCGGAGAAAAGACAGCCCGAAAACAAAAAGAAAGCGCACAGGGAGCTAGCTGGTCTCCATCAGATGTTTCGCCTGCTCCGCAAGGAGCTCCATATTATCCACCGACAGCCTGAGATCATCTGTATCTTTCTTCTTTATACTTGAACGAGTACGGATTCCAGTACCCATCCCCTCTTTGGGGTCCTTACTCTCCTCCCCTCTAATGGCCTCAAATCTCTCCATCAGGTTCTTGCATTGCTCAACAGACACTTTCAGAATGTTATAACTCTGCTCGCAAATTTTTCTAACCATCAGATCCATCTTTTCCATTTTACCTTCCTGAGAGGACAGACGCTCCTCAATATTGCTGACTTCAACCTCTTTGCTGTTAATCTTATCCTCCATAGCCAACACTTTTGTGCCCAATTCCCCAAAGGCTTCACCTTTTTTAATGGCTTCAGTCCAGTTTTTCAGACTGGTTGCCATAGAGTCTTCCCCGAAGGTAGCAACTTTTATCATACCCACAATCTTAGCCTGTTCATTGATATCAGTCTTCATTTTCTTAATATCCTGAGCAATGGTGGCCATGAACTTCCCGAAAGAGAGGATGCCATCTTTTTGATCCGCTCCAATATTGAAGCTTTCCTTAGCATTCCCAGTATTTTCAGGATTAGTCTTACCCTGAAGACTAGCCTCATTTTCGTTAGTCTCTGTTTTAGTTTTATCCTTTTCTTTCTCCATTTTCTCTTTATTAGCCAGACTCTCGTGACCAGGATCCTCCTCGTCAGACGAAATGAGGATACCCTTGTTCCTCTTCGATTTCTTGAAGGCTGAAATCTTAGGCCTGAAGTTAGCTTTCCTTTTTCTCTGGCTTTTGGGAGTTTCTTCATCTTCTATCCTAAAACCCTCCAGATTAGGGTTCATATCCTCATTCTCTAGCTTATTCTTGGAAATCTTCGAAGAACTGCCCTTCAAACTTCCCTTACCTCTAGTGCTAGGAATGTTCTCATCCTCAGTGTCTTCATCAAATCTTTCCCCCAACTCTTCATCCTCAGTCTCCACTTCATTGAGAATTTTACCCTTACCAACAAATTTATCCAACTTCCTCATTTTTAAAACATCATAAATGAGAACCATTAAGGCTTGGTGGGAGGCATGATCTCCAAAAGGGTCTTTCTGAAATTCTTTCATGGTGACATTTAGAGAGCTCATTAAATAGAAGGGAATGCTAATATCTTCATTATGCCTAAAATAATTTAGGATAACAAAGTGATGCCCGTAGGCTCTAGTAAATATGCCATCCAGGGTAAGATAACAAATAGCAGCATATAGCACAAAACGCCAAGGGCGACTAATATTAGCAGCACTAAAGAAGCCTCCTACCTTCTTTGCAAGTTTGTCAGCCTCCTCATTCTCAGGGAATTGCTCATATGCTTTATCAGAATAACTACGGTCACGATAGAATTTCATGCCATGCATAGGGAGGCCAGTGGCCTCCGCAATGAGTTCCTCTGTTATTTCTATCCATTGATTATTGAAATTGATCTTACCTTTTTTCCAATTACGCATAAAGAAACTTGTAATTGCAGGGTTTCCCCCACGAAGCTTCTCCATATACGCAGCAAAATTTCCCTTCTGTAGAATTTCCCACACTTTGTCATTCTGCTTCCATTCGCTACAATCAGAAAGTTCATGTCTTTTCTTCCCTCCACCCATTTTGTATCTTCTATCAGTATTGCTCTGGTTCTCTCTGTGCTTAATAATACCGTTGTTCTCCTTTTCAATAATGTTCTCCTCAATATTCGTGAAACCCCAATATATGTGCAAAAAAATAATACGACTCCAAGTGGCTTTGTAGAGGATTAAATACTCATAATTAAGACTTACAACACTCGTGTAATCTGTATTCATTTAAATAAATGAATTTCATTTCTCTGCCTGCCGTAGATCATCTCCTTATGTGTAAGGGATATGAGATCGTACGACAGACTGCTTTCATCATTCCAAGTATAGACTCGGTCACTTCTGCATGCGTAGTTGGCCACCCAATCTACACAAATATTGCCTTCACGGTACACGTGTCACAATGCATTTATTCATATCCTTGATTATGGATTTAGCATAATCAATAATATTGCTAATCATCCACGAGGGTTTGGATATATTGTTGAGGGCTTTAACAATATTCAAGGAGTCCCCTTCAACCCATACATTTTTATAGTTATTTTCTTTAGCCAAAATTAAACCATTGAGGGCAGCTAAAGCCTCAGCCATGTGATTATTTTGAACCCCTATAGGGATAGCCCTTGCAGCAATACAATGGCCTTTCTCATCACGCATGATCATACCACATCCTGCAATACCAGGATTACCCTTCGAGGCCCCATCAAAGTTAATCTTAATCCAACCATTTGGAGGACTTTCCCAAGCAATTCCCTTTTTGTTATTATTGTGGATTTTCTCATCAAATTTAATACCCCATTTTTCAAGGATAGCCCTATCCTCTTTTCCTTTAGAGTTCTCTTTGATTTTCATAATTTTGAAGTTCTCAATAATCATATTGTGAGTTTTTCTGAATAACATTTTAGGGGGAGTTTCATTCTCTCTGAAAATTCTTTCATTTCTTTCCTTCCAAATTGCCCACGATATGTGGGGGAGGGCAATTTGCCAAATCTTTCTAATGCACTCACTCTTAGAATTAATACTCCATGAAGTGAACATATTTTGGATATCATTGGATAAAACCCAATCAATTTTGAGAGCTTTCATCCAATAGGACCAAACCTCATTAGCATAATTGCAATGGATGAACAAATGATTGACCGTTTCTTCCTCTTTCCTGCACAAAACACACATATTAGTAATATACATACCTCTATTCTTGAGGTTATCAAGAGTGAGGATTTTGTTTTGAATCATTGTCCAGAAGAAGATGTTGATTTTAGGGGTAAGCCCTTTGATCCAAGCCTTGGCCCAGAAGGGAGTTTCCTTGTTCTCCTCATTAAGGTTATAAGCCGATCCCACAGTGATTTTACCATTCGTTGTTTCTTTCCAGATCATAGAATCTTCTTCAGAATTAAGAATCATGGAATTGAGAGTGATATTAAGAGATAGGAGGGCATCATCCATAGTAGTAAGTGTTGGTTTTTCTGTCATTGATGAATGTTCCCATGTATGCTACTGATATATATATGTTGTTTGCTCAGAGGTATAGTTCATTGGACATGTGTTGTTTTGGTGTTGTATCTGGAAAATCAGGCACAGCAGATGAGAAACCTGTCTCTATTCATGAGAATGAAAATATCCAGTTATCTGTTAGTTCAGATCAAGGTGAGGATGACCAGGATTTTTTAGAGGTCTGTAGAGTCTGCCACTGTACAGAACCTGACCACAAGGGAGAAGCTGCTCTCCAGTTTTTGGGTATCTCGCCCCCTTTAATCAGGTCACAGAGTTTCAGTGTGAAGTCTTTGTTTGTCAAAAGTGATAAACAGTGTGTGCCAAGCCATTCATGTTCTGAAAAAGAGAGAGGAGAAACACTTGAGTATGTCAAATATGTGAGCCCTGATGGAAAGGTCCTTTTTTGTGACAAAGACTTAGAAGAAGGTCTAGGCTTCAATCATAATGATTATCTCATTGAGTTGGGTTGCCAGTGCAAGAATGAGCTTGCA
>MU226504.1:3067749-3107707 GCA_018584345.1 Thuja plicata | reverse complement strand
TTACACTTGCTTGGTTGATTGCTCCTCGGGTTGGAGCCGTATTGAGTCTTTACGACAAGTGGCGGAGGTTGTATAACAATGATGTTTCTTTTGAAGAAAAGGGGCGCCTGTTCGAATTATAAACTTATTCTCATACGTTATTTGTCGTATGCAAAAGAAACTGTTTTCATCATTTGACGTGTGCCAACTCGACTACAACAGACACGGGGCTGCATGCATGGAACGCTTTTTATTTTACTGTTTCAAAACGCCAAAGGCGGTGCTTAATATACAAAGATGACAAAAAACGGAAAGGAATAATTTTTGCAATGAAAAGAATTCGAGAGATCAAGTGCGCAATGATTGCGGTCAAAAAGAAAGCCGAGGTTTATCCGAACGTTTTGATTAGAGAAGAAAAAAAGGCTGGACGAAGGACAGTTAGAATGAACACAAGGCTTAGGAAAGGTAACAAGTAGAATGGAGAAGCCTTCTCGGGAGGAAAAAGACTCATTATAATCATAGGAGCCGTTTTTTCAGATTGACAGGACGGATAGCGAAGGAGTCGAAGTGTTCGAGTTCGGCTTGCATTAGAAAATGACAATTTCTAGTCACATATTTTCCAGTTCGAATAACTCTGACATTCAGTGATCTTTTACGTGGGATATGAATTTTCTTTTTAAAAAAAAACTGGATTCATTGTAGAAGTTTGGTGACTATTAGAGCACCGAATCTTTCACAGCGTACTTGAAATTGGAGGCCATATCAAGGGAGGTTATCTGTTTTGATTAAGAACACTACCACAGGCATTTTATATATGTTTTCCTGAAAAGAGTAAAAAGGACAGTGAGACCAAGCCTGGAGTTCTTGTTATCCCGGGAGTGTGCAACAGTTGAAATCTTGAAGACTGAGACAGTTTTGAAATTCTGAGATTGCTATTTATCAGGAGTACTACAGCAGCTTGACAGAGGAATGAGAACTTTGCTTAAGGGCAGACAGAGAAGATAAACAGTGAGGGGGAGCTTTCTATGTCAAGTACATCCGTCAAGAAGTGTCAAGGATTATTTCTTTAGTGGGAACAAAAATTCTTCAAAGCGTCTTCATATCCAGTGAAGACATTGATTGTATTTTGGTTTTAATTATCTATTTCTTTTGATAAGGTAGTAGCCTTCAAGGTCGGGTTGTAGCCTGATTCGTGATGTGATAAGGAGAGTTGTAGCTCTCGGTGTAAAAGGGTTGGTGCCTTGAGCATATTGGTTGAAGCCAGTTAAGAGTTGTAGCTCTTTGTAAGGAGGGGTTGTTGCCCATTGAATTAGTGATGCCGTGGTTTTTCCCGTCTTGGGTTTCCACGAGATAATTTGGCGTGTCTTGTCCTCTTGCTGTGTGTTCGTTAATTTTTGCTTCTTAGTTTTTAAGTCTGTGTTAAATACTGATTCACCCCCTCCCCCTCTCAGTATTGTACGTTTTTCAGTAAGGTCCTTCCAAATCCCATTACAATTGTAATCCATGACCTTAGTGCCAATTTTTTCTTTGCATAAATCAGCAAAGGGGCCCCAAGCATTATTCATAACAAGAGGTTGGCTACCTATCCAGATATCCTCCCAGAAATCCACTCTGTTTCCTTTGCCAACTTTCCACTTCACACCTTTTCTTATTATATTTTTGACTTTTATCACATTCTTCCATATACAAGACCCCATCAAGATATCTTTCGTATTAAGAAAATCAATAATAGAATCGGACTTCCTGTTATATTTGCTGTGCCAAATAGAATTCCATTCACCCTTCAGAGTGAAACCCCTCCAACCAAGTTTAGCTAGGAGAGCTTTATTCATTCTTTTGATTTTCCTTATACCCAAACCACCTTTGGACTTGGGCATACAGACTTTATCCCAGGCAATAAGAGCAAATCTGTTGGTTTTTTCAACACCGTTCCAAAGGAAGTGCCTTTGAATTTTTTCAATAGCCTCAACAAATTTGTTGGGGATCCTATAAAGACTTAGGGCATAAATAGGTATACTCTGAAGAGATGATTTGAGAAGCTGAATCTTACCAGCCTGACTGAGCAGAACACCTTTCCACCCAGCAAGTTTCTTATGAAATTTGTCAACCAGTGAGCTCCAAAAGGATTCAGGAGGGTTAATCCCAAGGGGGAGACCCAGATAGGTAGCAGGGAGCTCCCTAATTTGGCAATTCATAATTCTGCTAATCTTGTGCTGTCTGTACTCCGGAGTATTAATGAAATAAATAAAACTTTTATTCCAGTTGAAAAGCTGACCAGTAGCCTTACCATAATTGTTGAGGACATTTTTAAGATTTCGGGCTTCATTAATGGTAGCTTCCCCCATAAAAATGGAATCGTCCACAAATTGCTGGTGAGAGCACACAGTTTGAGGAAGGTTTTAACCCTTTGAGATCCCCATTTCTGACAGTACTTTCAATGTACCTACCCAAACATTCAGCAACAATAACGAACAGAACAGGAGATAAAGGATCTCCCTGCCTCAGACCTCTGGAAGATTTAAAGAAGGCCGAAGGAGATCCATTTACAAGAACGGAGAAAGTGGGAGAAGACACCAGCTGCATTATCAGTTTTATACATTTGGGGTTGAAACCAAAGGTTCTTAGAACATTCTGCATAAAATTCCAATCAACTCTATCATACGCTTTAGAGAGATCAATCTTGAATATGAATCCTTCTTTTCTAGCCATAGTCAGAGAGTATGTTTTCATGGACAGTAATGATAGAATCTAAAATCTGCCTTCCAGGAATAAAACCAGTTTGTTGGTGAGCAATTATCTTAGGAAGCAAATTCAGAATCCTGGAAGTGATAACTTTTGATATAATTTTGTAGGAAGAGTTACACAGACTAATAGGACGAAAGAGGTCCATAGTATCAGCCCCAACTTTTTTCGAGACGAGAGCAATGAAAGTACCATTCATTTCTCTGAGAATTTTAGTAGATCCAAAGAATTCTTTAACAACGTCAGTAATATCCTTATGTATGATCTCCCAATAATCATGAAAGAAGAACATAGGAAAACCGTCAGGGCCCGGAGATTTATTCCCTTCAAAAGAAAAGACAGCTTCTTTAATCTCTTCATAAGATGGGATGGCTGAAAGATACTGATTATCATTTTCATTCAATATATTAGGAATGCTCTCTAGGAGATTACTTTGAAGATCCTAGTCAAGCTGGTCATCCTGGGATAGAAGGTTAGAGAAGAAGACTTTAGCTTCCTTGGAAATATCCTCCTCCTTTTCCATTTGTCTGTTGTCAACTTTGAGTTTAGATATCCCGTTGGCTGCCTTGTGTTTGGTAGCCGTCATGTGAAAGAATTTTGTGTTCCTGTCCCCCTCTCTCAGCCAAGTGTTTCTAGATCTCTGCTTCCAAAAGATTTCCTCCTTGTGCACAATGTCATGATATTTACTCAAGATTTCAGTTTCCTGTTCTTTAAGATTATTCACATATCCAACCTTTTGAACAGACTCCTGCACCTCTTTAAGTTCAGTCATAATATCAGCCTTAGAAGAAAAGATATTGCCAAAAGTTTCTTTGTTCCACTTCTTAATTCCGTCTTTCACATGTTTCAGTTTATAGGTCATCCTATACATAGCTGTTCCTTCTATCTTAATATTCCACCATTCACTAATTTTGAGGTACATTTCAGGATGAATAGTCCACATTTTTTCAAATCTGAAAGGATAGTTCTTACTTCTAACAATAGGGTCAGCAATAAAAGACAACAGGTGGTGGTCAGAGCCAGCTCTGATAAAGGCAGTTAAAGAATAATTATACTGCTGAAACCATTCACTAGAAATTAAGGCTCTATCTAATCTTACCTGTATCAGATCATTGCCCGCTCTCCGATTAGACCAAGTATAATTGATGCCTTGAAGATCAATATCACTAAGAGCTTGACTAGATATAAAGTTCATTAAGTCAATCCTGCTTTCCAAATTAGGTTGAGTTCTGCCCAGTTTTTCGTCTTCCTTAAGAGGTGTATTGAAATCCCCCATAATGAGCTAGCTTTCTTTTTCAAAAGACTTCTTGACCTGATCCAGTTTCGTCCAACAAGATTGTCTCCTTCTCTTCGTGTTGGGAGCATAGATAGTGGTGAGAATCTAGCAGGTTCCTTCCTTGATATGGTGGAATCTAATACAAGCCATATTATTTTCCTGCATAAGAACTTCTCCCTCAATGATATCCCCATTCCAAAAAGTTACAATACCCCTTGAAGCTCCTTCCGAGCTACCTCCACTACAACAATTATTTCTATAGTATTTGAGCTTTTCAACTTTTTCCTTAGCCATTTTAGTTTCCTGGATGAGAATGATATCCAGTCAGTTATCTCTAACCATATTTCTAATAAGATCCTGTTTGTAAGGATTATTTAACCCTCTTATGTTCCAAGATATAATCTTCATTTCTTTATGGTGTTACCCAGCTGGGTAATAGTTTTCTGTGTTCCATCTGCTATATTTCTAGCCGCCTCTTGATTTCTTTTTCTAGAACTTAAAGGTCTTCCTGGTGGTGAGAGTTGGCATTCTCCAACATCTGGTTGGTAGTTTTTTGCATTCTTCTGGCCTTTTGACGCTGTACCCTTCTTTTGTTTAGTTTTTTCCACCATATTGGATTTGTCTTGTTTCTCAAGTATTTTGTCTATTTCCTCTTGATCTCCCCATTTCGGTTTGTCTATTTCCTCTGAGTCTTTCCTTTCCTCTTGTGATGAGATTTGTGTCATCTCTGATAGTCCAGGACCCAAGACAATATCTTGTTGAGCGTCTAAGAAGATGTTATTTTCATAGAGATTTTCCTGATCTCCCTGTTTGATAGATGGTTCCTCTACTTCTTGAGTAGTCGACTGGTTATCCTCTTGATCAGTTTTGTCTTTTTCATCTTGGGCTTTACAAATGTCATTGCTCTCATCTTCTAGTGTGTCTTTGACAAAGTCTATCTTGTCAATCTTGGCTAGTTTAGTCTCATTTCCTTGCTCCTTCTGATCTTTCGTATCTTTTCCTGATCCTTCTGTCACATTCTTCTCTTGATTGTTCTGTGTTTCTCCTTTGTCTTTCCCTTCCTTTTCTATTTCTTTAGACAGTCCATTTTTCTCTTCTATTTGTTTCTCTGTGTTCTTGTGTTCCTTACTACCTTCTTCTTCCGATGGTTCTACACTTTTTCCAGTCGGCTTCCATTCTTTTTTCTGATGGTTTTTCTTGACTTTGTTCATTGGACATTTCTTTGCCCAATGCCCCGTTATTTTGCTTCTGAAACAAGCAAAGTGAACTGACTCATATTCAATTTTTTGAGTCCATTTCCCTAATCTTGATTCCAACTGTATCTCTTCTGGCATATCAACATCTTGTATGATACCTATGCATATTCTGGCATGTGTAAGTCTTCTTCTGGAAGCCGTGACCGGATCGATAGAGAGAAGTTCTCCAAAGGATCTGGCAATACCTGCAAAAATATCCTCATTCCAATACTCCATGGGGAGTCCAGGGAGCTTCGCCCAGACAGGGACGTGGACTATAAAATCTTCGTGAAGAGCCATATTAGGGTACCATTTCTGCAAAATCACAGTATTTTTTCCTATACACCACGGCCCACTACAGATGGCTTGTGTTCTATCTTCTTCACATGAGAAAAAAAAAGAAACAAAACCCTTATTAATAGCTATCACCTCAACTTGGCCTTTGAGTTTCCATCTCTTGTCAACATACGCCCTAATCACTTCAATATTAGGTCTAATCCCAATGAATCTCCCAACCAGGGCATTGTCCATTTTTTTAATATTATGATCGATTACTTGATCAGGAATAGCAATAGCATATTTGCCCTCAGAGATATTAGATATGTTCCTAACAGGCGGGCGTAAGGACTTACTTGAGGGTTTTACACTGAATAGGGATGCCCATTTGACTGTCCTTTTCCCCAGTACGAGGCCCCCACCTGGGCCTCCTTCTCCCGCGAATCCATGCGGTTTCCCGTTCTCTTTCCCAACAAAGTCATTGGAGCCCTCTATGGCAGAAAGACCTGCATCGCCTGCATCACCTGCAGAATCCAATTTCGTGGAGAGATTTGAATTTCCCACGCCAGTGTTCTCGCTTCCCAGTCGCTCCCCATTTCCCGCTCCTCGCTTCCGCTCCATTTTTTGTATTTTCTTGAATGATTGTTTCCCACTTGTGTCCTTGTCCTTTTTCCTTTTGAAGTTAGTCTTCCTCTTTTGTGAGATTGAGTGGTTAGAATCTGAATGTCTTCTTTTGTGGAATTCATACTGATCCCTCTAGTCATTAATCTAGACTCTTCTTGAATGCAATCTGTTTTCAATCGGTCAAATTTAGGAAGTTTGGAGTGAGCACTTACTCCTTGAATACATGATTCCCATGAGACAGGAAGTCCATTTAGGGCTATCATTGTTAGTTCATTACTATCAAATGTATGACCAATTGTGGAGAGTTGATTTCTCAAATTTGTTATCCTCATAAAGTATGAGGTGATAGTCTCTCCCTGATTCATCTTCATGTGGTGAAGTTGATTTTTAAGAGCAAGAACCCTAGTAGTATGGTTGATCTTGAACATGTCTTCTAGGGCTTTGAACATAGCATATGCTGAGTCTGATTTGATGATAATAGGTACTATGTGATCTTTCACTCTGCCTACCACTAAATTCATTGCTTTGGTGTTGTTCTTTTCCCATTGAATCTTTTCATCTTCCCCACTAGGTTTAGGGTCTGCAATTTCCACCATAGTGTTTAACTCGTGTTCTTTTAACGTAAGCATCATCCGAAATTTCCATGCTAAAAAATTTGAGGCACCCTCATGTCTGTCTTCAAGTCTAACTCCATTCACCATTTTGTCAAATATAATATTTTCCAAAAATATGGTAGTTAGATTGCTTTATTGAAAATCTGATCTGATCTTTTTTCTATACCTGCTCTAATACCATGTTAATTTTGACCAGAATTGTTTATGATAGAATTTTAATTTTATGGTCTAAGTTCTATTTCACAACTCTGATTATACATATATTAATTTATTGCTGATAACTATATCACAATTAATTTCAGTGAACTAATTGTCTTCTATATATAAATATTGAGCATATATATATATATATATCAAAGTGAGATAGTATTTAGTATTAATTAGAGAGGAACCCTAATATATATATATATATATATATATATATATATATATATATATATATTATATTGCAACGGTCGGATGCCTTTTCACTAATAAATTTCTGCGTGTTCCATCAACCCCAATTGCACAAATTATATATAATAATGTGGAGCCATGTCCACGAAGGGACATGACTCCACTTCATAACTATTGGCCCCCTATGAACTTCGATCTTTATCGTGCTAACCGACTTGTTAGTCGATCTTTATAACTTGTTGATATTAATTCAGTCAATACTCATAATCACTATATTCTCATAGTTGGTTATTATTATTAGCATAGTTAATATAATAATTTCTTAATTACACACACACACACACACACAACACACACACACATATATATAATAAGGAAGCCATTCTTTATTAAATATATGCATACATATGTATATTTATTATATTATTAATTATGCTAATTATAATCTTGACATATGAAGAGTACTTGTGCTTATGATTTCAATAATGTGATTATTCCGACTGATGCTACAAATCATCAACAACTAGAAATATCACAAACTGTAAATGCAGACTCTCCCATGATCAGATTGTAATCTCTTCATAAAATCTTGGAACTCAACCGATTCATAACAATCATGGCTCCTGGTTAGAGCCATCGCAAGAAGCACAAATAGTTGGGTGTTTCACCAAGTCTAAGTGCCAGGCTATGTAGAATTCCCAATTCCACCAGCTCGAAATGCAGAAACCCTTGCTCAAAACTCCACAACAAATAACAATTCCTCAAGAAAAATGCATGCAGAATACCACTGGGCGATTTCCAGCTCTTGCATTTATAATTCATTCTTGCCAAATCCATCGCCTTGCTTCAACGGTACTCATACTTTTGAACTTTAAAATAATTAATACCATTTCATGATATTTCATGGCAAAGTTGAAAAAAATCCAATGTTTTGAATTATAAAATTTAATTATAATTTCTTCCTCTTAACGCCAAAATTCACTTATAAAGGGGTGTCATAAAGTATTTAGTAAAAGGGCCTCCATTTCATTGTTAATTAAGTAAAACTTAATTAATAGTCATTAAATCATTTTAAGCCTCCACTTTTGCTTAGGCGTCTAAGTCAACCATAATAAATAATAATTAATGCACCTTCAACATCTTAATAATAAGCTTTTAAATTTAGTCATTAATTAAGTAAAACTTAATTAATGACTACTAATCAAATATATCGCTTATACCCCATTAATAATCCATATAAAATCCAAGTGCTTTCCGTTAGAACCTAACGCCTGGACGTTGAAACATAAACTCTGGCTCGACCACTGAGACCTTCTAACCAACCGATTAGCCTACTAAGGTCACTAATAGGCTAATCCAGATTGCAACTTGAGGTGAGCTAAAATGGGGACATTACTGTCTGCCTTCCTTGAAATTGCTTGTTCCCAAGCAATCTCGCATCTAACATCTCACCCAACTCCAATCGAAAAGGAGTCACACCACCACTAGGATCCCATGGATAAATATGTGTAATGTCCTTGTCATTACTAACTAACTCTTGTAATAACATCATCCGTGTGATCAATAGATTTTGCAAAACTGAACTCAATGCCAAAAATGGTGATGCTGAAGTAGGAACATTACATGGAAGCAACTCTATAGGAAGACTAGATTTGCCCCCTTTCTTTGTGCAAAATAAGTTGTCAAACCAATCATCAAACTCATGTGCTGACGAACTCTGTACCTGGTAGTACATGAGGATCAAATGTAAAGTTGTACGCACTCCTCACCATGTACACCTCTGAAAACTCCTCCGAAAGGCCTCTCTGAAATCTTGGTGCGCTGATGGGATCCCAAACATCATCGTCACACGTCACTAGACAGGGACCAACATCAAGCTCGAATAACGGATTGTCATATGACAATGCAATATCCATATCGAACAAGGGATTGTTCACAAAATGAACCACGCCCGTATGCTGATTAGAACTATGTAACCGTGAACTGCGGGAGACATGACGTGGGACCTGCTCTACTTGAATCGTATTATGCCTCTGTATGCTCCTACTCTCTTCTCTATAAAGAGGCATAGTGCCCAAACTCCCCTTTGTAATACCTCTCAAAACATATCTCCTGCCTCGATGCTCAAATCTCATCTCCATCGAGCGCAGGCTGAGAATAAACTCCTCAATATCTTGTAACCACTGCATCCCCAGCACAACGTCCATCTCCCCCAAGTTGACTACATAAAAATCTGAATGCATCTCATAGTCATCAAGAAATGTTGAGAGATGACGTATGCGTCTGGTATAGGTAAGGGTGTAGCCATCCGCCACCCTGACTTGTAAACCAACAAACTCTTCTACTTGTAGACTACACTGGCTAACGAATCCCTCATGTATGAAATTATGCGTGGCCCCAGTGTCCAACATGGCAATGCAATGCTGTCCATCCACCAATCCTCTCATCCTGAAGGCGGAGGGAAGTGGTACTTTGGTGGATAATACTATCGGTGATAGTCTGGCATCAGGAGAAAACTCCATAGTGACTTTCTGAACCTCATCAACATCTGAATCAGCAAGTTGATGTGAAGTTTCAGCTTCATCATCATCATAGTATACCCACATAGAACGGTTTGCCTTACCTTTGGGCCTCAAAGGGCAAGAATGATCTCTATCATAAGGCTCTTTGCAACAATAGCAAAGTTGCCTCCTCAAGTCCTCACGAGTTGCCTCATCATGTCTCACAACTGATTTCTTTTTTTCATCAGCAACTGGTGGGTGTACCTCATCTGAAGGCAGTGTGGTGGGTTTAGGTTGTGCTTGCCTCTTAGGAGCTGAAAGCTCCATGCTCCTATCCTTCTTCATTGCCTCTTGTAAAGTAGAATCAAAAGTCTTCACCCATCCTTTCAAAGGCTCCACTAATCCCCCAATAAAAAATAGGACTCACCTCTTCTCAGATATATCAATGACCATAATTGAGATCTTCTGAAATTCACTGATATAAGTCTCCAAACTCCCAGTCTGCCTAAGCTGAGCTAAGTCCCTAAAATATAGCTCAGGATCCTTCCTATCAAACCGTTCTACTAGTCTGTCCACAAACTCCTGATAGGAAATGATGCGATCATGCTGTAAGGATACTAACCCATGATACCCCCAGTCATGGACAGCACCATCTAAATGCAAAACAACAAACCTGATGGCATCCTCTTCTGACATATGACACAAGGTAAGGAATGTTTCAAGCTTGTGAACCAAGCTCTAGTGGTCACCTTGCCACCACCATTAAAACTGGGAAGTGTCAACTTTCTGGTTGCATGTTTAAGATCACTGTTTTTAGCCTTTTGTTTACCATCTGGCTTCGTTCTAAAGTGCTCCCTCTGCTGACTCATAAATCTATCAAAGTTGAGATGTTGTTTAACATCAGGAGGTAAAGCATCCCACTCTGCATGTAAAGAGAGAACATCATCTGTAAAAGAAGCAGTCTCATCCTCCCCACTCCCCTCATCTGAATCAGGTCTCAGAAAGGTAGGATGTGATGGCCTGTTAAAAGTACCTGTATGCTCAGCCCATGACCTGTGAGAACTAGCTGAACTACTACGTGAATCTCCGTCCCTATTGCTCCCCCTGGCCAATGTCATATGTTGAAGAGTATCAGAAAACTGCTGTAACACTGTAGCTATCTGTTGCTGACCAGCTGCTAACTGTTGTTGTCCTGCAACTATATTCTTGAACAACTCTCTTGCCTCTCTTTCATCATCATATCCTGTATTTCTAGGTGGGCTTCCACTCCTCCTATCACCCATATCGGCTGGTCGTGGTACCTGTACCTAACAACCCGGAAGCTCTGTTCTCCTGCGTGAGTAAAACCTGTTGGGATCAAACCTTAATGGTTGCATGAACAAGTTCAATCTTGCAGGATGGCAGGAAACCGCTCTGATACCACTGTAATAACCCCGACGGGTTATAGCTTCAATTCTGGCTCTGGATTCTGAATTTTTTGAAGGTTTGTGTTTTGCAATGTTTTTATATTTTTTTGATTATGTTTTTTTTGAATTTTTCAAATATATAATAATTACAATGCAATAAAATTCAGAATGCAGTTCAAAATTAAGAACACCAACTTTATTCACTATTTATTTGTATACAGCCAATTACAATGTTGGATATAAATATAAGCAACACAAATTAATTTAAATTTATTAAGGAACCTAGAACATTTGAAATTAATGTTGATAATTTTCCCAACGTTGACCGCCGCTGACTAAGTGGTATTTAGCTTGTCGTGGATACTGAAGATGGTGACGTGGATCTTTCTCAAGCAGCTCCAGCCCTTATTCTGCTGTCACAGGCCCTCAAAATGCAGTCTCAGATTAACGTGGAAGTCTGTAATGGTATCGTGGCTCAATAACAAACAAAAAACGGGCCTATTTATTGAAACAAAGGCTCCCCTAACATTAACGTGGCCTTCTATATCAATTCTGAAGTCAATCCAGACTCATGCAGCTGAAGATTGCTTGCTACAGCTGCCTTATTCTCTGTCCTTACTAGCCACTAGAAATGTCACAAACTGTAAATGCAGACTCTCCCACTATCAGATTGTAATCTCTTCATAAAATCTCAGAACTCAACCGATTCATAGCAATCATGACTGCTGATTAGAGCCATCGCAGGAAGCACAAATAGTTGAGTGTTTCACCAATTCTGAGTGCCAGGCTATGTAGAATTCTCAATTCCACCAGCTCGAAATACAGAAACCCTTGCTCAAAACTCCACAGCAAATAACAATTCCTCAGAAAAATGCATGCAGAATACCACTGGGTGATATCCAGCTCTTGCCTTTATAATTCATTCTTGCCAAATCCATCGCTTGGCTTCAACGTTACTCACCATATGAATTCGAATTCATATATTTCCTTTTGCTGCATACTTTTGAACTTTAAAAAAATTAATACCATTTCATGATATTTCACTGCAAAGTTGAAGAAAATCCAATGTTTTGAATTATAAAATTTAATTATAATTTCTTCCTCTTGACGCCAAAATTCACTTATAAAGGGGTCATATAAAGTATTTAGTAAAAGGGCCTCCATTTCATTATTAATTTAGTAAAACTTAATTAATAGTTATTAAATCATTTTAAGCCTCCACTTTTGCTTAGGTGTCTAAGTCCACCATAATAAATAGTAATTAATGCACCTTCAACATCTTAATAATAAGCTTTTAAATTTAGTCATTAATTAAGTAAAACTTAATTAATGACTACTAATCAAATATATCGCTTATACCCCATTAATAATCCATATAAAATCCAAGTACTTCCCATTAGAACCTGTTGTCTGGAAGTTGAAACATAAACTCTGGCTCGACCATTGAGACCTTCTAACCAACTGATTAGCCTACGAAGGTCACTGATAGGCTAATCTAGACTACAACTCGAGGTGAGCTAAAATGGGGACATTACAAGTGTCTTCGACCTTCGAAACTTTAAACAAGGAATCCATTTCCCATTTCCAACTGAAATTCCAAATACAAAGAGATGATATAACCGATTGATGATCAACACAATGCCCAACTACCCCCTTATAAAGACCTCCAAGAAGAGTTTAGAACATAAAAATAGGCTAGTCCGACATTGCCTTATTACTTTATTATTATTCTATTATTTTGGCCCTTTTTATTTAATAATTAAAATTAATTAATTAAAAAAGTCCTTATTTAAATTTAGGACAACTTAACTAATTAACTTAATTAACTTAATTAAATTACATCCAAATTTGGACAATAGAGTCCTTTCGGCCCACAAATTGCTTGCCCTTAAGTAATCCTAAACTGTCCGCTTACAAGCTTCAAGATCCCAAACTAAGCACGGAGTCCGATAGCCAAATCCATTGAAAGCTCGATGCTGCATCATGACCGTGAGTGCCACCTCCTTAAACGTGGGTCCAACACTATGCAAATCTCCCATAAGATTTCGCTGCTCCACTCTGATATAAATGATGCCATGCACGAAGTTGTGGAGCAACTCGTCAAACTCCCACTGTCCAACACTAGGCGTCATGTTTCGATCCAATTTTGAAACTCCCCAATAGGTTGGCAAAATCACCAACTCTAATACCACTGTAATTTACCAATCACAAATTGGCACTAAAAATGTAATGATAGCCAAACTCCAGCTTTCAGGTACTTGTTCTGCTCTTTACTATCACAACCGTACGACACTTAGTTGGCACTCTACCCACACACCTGTACAGAATGATACACTTGGCACTCGACAATGTACTTGTATGGAAAGACACTCAACACTCGACACTCGACAACACTTGGCCTTCGGCACTTGATACTCAACGGCGCTCGACTTTCAACACTCGACACTTGGCAACACTTGGCACTTGGCAACACTCGGCACTCGACAACACTCAACCTTCGACACTCGACAACACTCAACACTCGACACTCAACAACACTCAGCCTTTGGCACTTGACACTTGGCACTCGACACTCGGCAAATATGAGAAACTCCGCACTTTATATTATGCGAATATTTTGGCGTCAATCTTCTTTGATGTATTCGCAGGCTTGGAATATCTTATTTTTCCTAGTAGATATTAATCGTGCCACCCTTAGATGTTGTCTTTCAATAAATCCTCAATAACGACCTGTGGTATTATATGATGACTTCAGAAGTGAAAATAACAAAATGTGTGCATAGATTCGACAAACAGTGATACTATAATTTTATATTATGTGATGGCTTCACAAACGACAATAACAAAATGTGAGCATAGATTCGATAAACAATGATATTATAATTTTATCGATAGATCTTTAACAAAGCAGATATAAAGTATTTCTAAGATGATCTGCAAATTTGTCTCCGAAGGAGACTTTACAAATTTGCACGAATAGGCAGACTAGGGTGAGGAGTCACTCGCACTGAAACCGCAATTATAGAAAAGGGAGGGTCTTCCACCTCTGAAACTGCAAACAAGGAATCCACTTCCCAATTCTAACTAGAATTGCAAATACAAAGAGATGGAATAACCGATTGATGATCAACACAATGCTTAACTACCCCCTTATAAAAACCTCCAAGAAGTGTCTAGAACATTACAATAGGCTAGGCCGACATTGCTTTATCATTTTGGCCCTTTTTTATAATTAAATTGATTTATTAAAGAAGCTTATTTAAATTTAGGATCACTTAACTAATTAACTCAATTAAATTACATCCAAATTTGGGACATTACATCTTCATTGAAAAATTTAATTTGATTCCATAAAAGCCACCTGTATAATAGGAAATGGTGAGAAATGCTAGGATATAGACCACTCACCAAATCATGGGGGACTATTATACATTGGAATAAAAAACCCTTGCCTATAGGATAGATTCAGTAAGCACAACCTAGTAAGGATGCCAACTCGGAATCTATGCTTTATAGGGTTGGATTTGGTTGATTCCAATAGAAATTGTAAATGATATGTAAATCTGAGTGATAAATCTGATCTATGAAAAGTAAATGCAAGGAAATAGGGATAAGAATGTGTGCACTTGGAAATTGAAGTGGAAGATTGCACTTTGAGCCTGATTTTTCCGACTGTCGGAATCCTAGATTCTGCAATTTTCTGGACTTGGCAACCTAGCATATGATACAGTCTGCATTGGAACTTTTTGATCTGTAGAAGGACGAGGCCAAACTAAGTCGACCTAGGCCTGGACAAGGTCGATCCAAGTCGGCCTTGTCCAGAGGCTTTTTGGCCTGAAATGCAGAATGGATATGGAATAGTCAGAATGTTTTGTTTCTGGATCTTTACTTGAACCTGCAACCTGCAAATCTGAAAAGTGTGTGTGTGTGTGGCTATATAGGGGTTTGCCTTAGTCACCCCCCGTTTTGGTGATTCCCACCTCCACGGATAGCCGTTAGAATGTGTAAAGTGTGATGTGCTCGTGAATCTAGAGTATGTCTAGAATGCTAATGAGCTAGAATGCCAAAGCAAATGCCTAGATCTAACCCTATGTGTGATAGAGTGAAACCCTAGCATGTAAAATGCAAACAGTGTTTGAAAGCATGTAAATATGAAGCATCAATGCATACTGAAAATAACAAAGAAATCATACCAAGCCCCCAAGGGCAAAAGTACACCTAGCCATCCTCACAATCCGATTGAAACTCCATGATGTAAAGAATGATGTCTTGAATGCTTGAATGAAGTTGTAGATGCTTGAATGAAGTCTTCAATAGATAACCCTTGCTTCAATGGATGTTATTAAACTTGGGCTTCCACCTTGCAGTTGCTTGTTGTAATCCAATTTTGGTTTTCACCTTGAGCATGAATGTTAGGAGAGATACTAGGAGTACCTTGTTTCCTCTTAGAATATTAAGTTGCGCCTCTTTAGGCAAAATCAATTGGCTTGGACACATTGGCAAACTCTGGATCGGTCCTTTGTGGCGATTGACAAGGGTGCTTGTTACTCTTGTGCTCTTAATTCTTAGAAACCATATAAGTATTTCCATTTGGATCTATTGGTGGATAGAATCAATAATCACCAAAGAGGGTGGTGTGCTCCATTATTTTGGTTCTACTGGTCATTCACTTTTATCACAATAACTTTCTTTCACATTTTTTTTTTAATATAGCTTTAAATATTTTGAGATATCTAGGGTTTGCCTATTTGGATTATGTTTCTCTTCTTAGGTCCCTCTGCTTCTTAGGTCTTGTTCTATGTTTAGTTATAGATATTATTTTTGCTGTTTGGGCATTGGTGTCCTTTAGCACTCTTGAATTGTTAACTTGTTCTTTTAAATGCCACCGACTTTTGTCATTGCATACATAAATATCATTCCTTTTTCTCTTGCATGTGGAAAATTAGAAGAACAAGGAGGAAGACTGATTTTGAGGAAATAAATGTGCTACTAGCAATCAGTGAATGAAACTTTATGTGTGCAAAACAGTGTAAGAACTGCAGAAATCAGCAAATTGATTTTAAGATTAAATTTTTTTCTTGGCTAATGTGTATTGTCGATTGAATTTTGTGGTCATAGTCTATTTGTTGCTTTACTGTTTTCTCGGTATCTGTGCTAATAGATAGGCAAACTTTGAAAATTTCTGTGCATACTCTCTTAATTATTTGTTAAACTACCCCTAATTTGTAAAGGGCCTTTTGGCTTTCATGTCAATTAACACTTAATGACCGGAGAGGAACACAGGGCCAATTAATGCGCCATTGGGTGAATTAAGACCTTTCTTTGCAATGGTTCTTTGGGTCAATCAACAAGCTTTAGTTGAGAAGAGCATTCATTTCAGTAATACTGCCTAACTTAGAAGGGCCTGTGGGTCAAAATGTTTTTTGTGGGAAAGGCCTGTGTTTGATAAAATCCCTTAAGTTGGAAGGTTCTTAGGTCAGCCTTTGGTAAAATGTCTATCTGTCAGGCATTATTTTTATTTATTGGAGGTAGGTCAGGGGTGAAAATTTGGTTGGAGTTCTGAATTTGTTGTATTTCGAAGGGATTGGTAAGGGACATGAAGGTGTGTTTGTCTAGAACAGGTTGTTGATTGTGATCCACGGTCCGCCATACTAAGCCTCCATGTTGTTCTGCTCCTAATCATGATGAATCATTTTTGTATAATCTTTGTATGTTGTGTTCATGAAGGTGCAAGGAAAGTGTTTTAACATGACTCTTTTCTTCATTATAAAATAAAATCCTTGATTTTATGTCTTGTTGTGCATTCTAATAATTAATAAGCATGGGAATTCATCATCTGGTCTCATATGGTTTGAACTTTGTTTCTTTAATTCAGTTAAATAGTTTTGTTCATTAATCCTACTGTGCTTTTATGATCTTTACTGTTTAGTGACTCCATTTGTTTTTCTTTCTTTCTTTCTTTTTTTTGTAAGTTTTCATATTCTTATTTTGAATTCTTTACTTTATGGAATGATTCGCCTCAATTTTCTCTCAAACTTCAGGTGATGCAGCTTCTGACACATTTGATCAATCAAAGGCATATGGATGGAAGCAAGGTGAAAAGAGTCGCACAAAGGAAGACAACGCAGCAGACAAGGAGAGTGAAATAGATTATGCCAAGAAAGATAATGTAGTGGAGGTGGAAATAATCACCAGAGATGGTGTTATCAAAAGGAAATATACACCACCTAGCCAAGCTTCTTCCAATATAAAGGATTACAGAAGGAAGGGAATTTCAAGCATAGATTTTGTTGGATTGGATTTTGCAGACAAGAAGCCAAAGCGAGGGCTGCCTGCTGGTCTGAAAGCTGTTTCTCAATCTCCTCCTTCCGGGTCCATGCCTGAAGTTGAACTTATTGTAGGAGATGTTTCAAAATTTGGAGTTACAACACCAGCAAAAGATGATGATGTATCTGATCTATACAAGCCCAAGGTTTCCACTTGGGGAGTCTTTCCAAGGCCCAAAAACATATCAAAAACGGTATTAAATCTAGTACATGCCCTTCTGCAGTTTTTTTGGTTCTAATATCTCAACAGGTCTTTTCTTTTGAAATTTAAATTGGAGCGATTTTACAAGAATGCAAATACAGAAGTGTCCATGATCTTTTCATTCCAGTGATACCATTTGCGTGAAGCTTTGTTCTGAAGTATACCATTCAACAATGTATGTTCTGTTTTGTATGAAAAGATAATTACACTGTAATTGTAATAGTTTTTACCCTATCGATGATCCTTATGAGTTATGACTATATCAAATACATAAGAAACAGTTAAGTAATTAGATTAATCAATTTATCATATGGAAGACCAACATTTTCTCTTCATTTTTTGTATTATATGTTGATGGTTTTAGACTAAGTTGCTGGTTTGACTTCATTACAGGTTTTTCTATAGGTATGGGTATGGTGGCTGCATACATACACACACACACACACATCTTTATATTTATGTATATATTTGACGGCCATTCCCAAATATACTCAATCTATGCAAAAAGAATGACTAGCCACCCAAGTCAGAAATATATTTGTATGATTAAAAGTATAAAAAAAGAATTGCCATAATTTGTCTAAAGCAAGCAATGGAACACCTTGATATAAAAGCAATCACAAAACACCTGAGGATGAGTAGAGATTCAACAAAATTGATGATAGGGGACATTAGAGATATGAAGGTAAGAGTCACATTGAGGGTTTCGGTGACTAAGAATGTTAAGGATGAGAACAAACCAATACATATGGGATTGCCGATTTGCATATAGAATAATGATAGCGACAACATTCAAATTTTTGAGGTTCTTAGTGAAGGAAATAGAACTGACAAGATATGTGAGGAAAAGTTAATGGAGTTCAAGTATAGCTGTTTCGCATTCTAGTAATGATAACAAAGTTTGTCTTACCAACATTGAAGGCCAAGAAACATGGATGTTCAAAACTTGTGATTCAAATGGCCATAATATGGCAAGAAAGCTAAACCAATTATTGGAGTGAGAGAAAGTATACAAAGCTCTTTTAAATGAAGTGTGTTAGCATTGTGTCCATGCAATAGTCAATTGGGAGGTGGGGGTGGGGGGCAACAAATTCGATAAATCTTTTTTATTAGACGGATGAGAAAGATCTTATGTCATTTTTCTAATTGGGCAAAGAGGTGGTAAGCAAGTTGTGGCATTATGTATTTGGCAATCACAAAAAAACAATCTTGTATAATTGAAGGCCTCGTGGAATTGGAAGAGAGTTTGGCGAAAGAAAACTTGGGAAGAACAATTAACAAATGAGATCTTGAGGAAAGAAAGGGCAAGAATGACACTAGTTGGGTTGGCCATCATGGGGATGTAGTGTTTGCACGAGGAGATTGGAATTAAGGTGATAATGATGGAAACTATTCTCAAGTTAAGTGGTGGTGCAGTTACCACTCGTCTTTTCTTGTTCAAGATTCCTTGGGTCCATTTTGCATTACTTGTATCATTGAAGTAGGAGATATAAGAATGGGAGATTTGGGAATATAGGAATTATCTCTCGTTGAATAGGAGTTGGAGCTATTAGAGTGACTATTGCTATTTCAAAATTGGATTATTGCTCACATGGATGGTTGGAGAAGACCTCACCTCCTTTTATGTAACTAGTTTCAACCATAGTAGCAAAATTATTTTGTGGAAAAAATGTGCAAACCAAAAGTATAATTTTTAAAAAAAATTTGGAATATTGGGAAAGAATCAAATCAAAAAATGTGAAAAAACATAAAAAGAGAGAAAAACTCCTATTTTTTAATTTAAAGGAATTTTAATAGCATATATATATAGAGAAAAAATAAAGAGACCAAAGTTCTATGTGGCAGCCCCTAGCATGTTCGAGGGGCAATACCCCTCATGGGAGTTAGGGGTAGTGCACCCAACTAGGTCGAGAGACAATGACCAAATCAAATGTGATCTTTTGGTTGAATCTATTGTTCTAATAATCAACATATCCCATTGACCTACAATTGTGCGTATGGAGATGCTAGAGAGTAAAATAACAAACACCATTGTCAATGGTGGATCTAGCATGAATGTCGTTCTTGAAGAGTTTTAGAGGTGTCTTGGGGGCCCACTATTTAGTCATCAACCGTTCAACTGCTAAGAGTAACTAGTTGTTTAAGTATTGAACTCCAATATAACACTTAGGTTTGGAGAATGTAATGACCCGAACCTGGTCTATCCCAAATTTTCACAAATATTTCTCATACAGATTTAAACATTCAAATGCATGCAGAAAACCATTGGCGATAGCAATAAACCAACAAATATATTCTAATAACTTCTCAGAGAAATGGTATTGTATTATACAACAGCAATACAATAACCATGGATTACAAACTTCCCAATCTAAAATACAGAAATAACAGTAAGATCGAATAATAAAGAACCTGTAAATGCAATGGTGAACTCTTTTGTGAATCCACTCTGCTGATGAACTGGGGCTACGTCCAATCCACCTCTAAGCCAAAAGGGTTTCCATACTCGAGGCTGAATTCGAAAGTTGAAAGCTTCCTGGTATCTCCAAGAGACAAATACAATATCAAAACTAAGCATGTCACAATGAGACTCCAAGTCTTCTTTTAAAGCTGCAACTGTGACTCTTCAGTTTCCCCACTTTGTCTCTTCATATTCCACTTGTCACTTTTTAAATAAATATAACCGTTGGGTTATAAAATGATATAATAAAATAAAGTAGGAATCTTTTGGCATTAAAATGGAGGGCCAAACAAACTCGGATGAAGACGTGTGGTAGGTTGCTGGAAAGCTCTCGGCGAGGCGCTCCAAGTCCACTACTGAAATGCTAGGAAAACTGAGTTCTGCTGACCTACTATAAATAGTAAGTACCCTGGAAACCCTATAGAACTGATCTGATTGGCCTAAAACTGAAAACACCAAGGCCAAACATCCCTCTAATCACCTGCCAAGCCTCGGTTAGCCCACCGGACCATGATGAAAGGCTAACTATAAGGCACAAAATAATGTGCCCCGAAAAGGGGACATTACAAAGAAGGAAGTGGCAGTAGTATTACAACTTGCGATTCTAATTGTATGAACAAGTCCAATAAGTAAATGTCCTAACTTGAAGTTGAAAGAATCCAAGTGAAAAAGAATTTACTGTATGTTTTACATTGGATAATGCACTAGCGTGCAAGCTTCAACGATAGTATGAATGTTCTAAACAAGAAATTCTGCCATCCTAAATATTTACAATTAGAAAATCATGTAATTTTATTGTTAGATATCTATTCAATTGTACGTGTTGTACACCTGTGTGTAGTGTCCGCATTTTCTAGTTCTCTTGTAGTGTAGTTGGTGTTGGTGTCAGTAGGATTAGATGGGTATTTCAATGTCACATGTGTGTTTGGACAGATTGATGGAGATGAGCGACACTTTCTAGAGTGATTTTGGACTACTTGTCACAAACTTACAATTTTTAGTAAGTGTTAGTTTGGACATCGATTGGTTGGTTGTGAGTTTTGGCTGACTTACTATTTTTAGCAGTTACTATTCATAGTAACCTCTATTTTTGGCAGCTAGTTATAGCTTCAACCGCCTCTCAACGTCAGCCAACAAGATCTTTAGTTTCAGATTTTTTGAGGATCATTTCTATTTTTAGTAAGTGCTATATCTGACAGGTCCTAGTCATAGTTCCCCTCAGCTTCAGAGAGCAGTATCTTCAGTTTTAGGGTTTGGATGGTTATAACTATTTTTAGCATATTACTAATTATAGTAAATGCTATTTTAGGAAACAAGTCTCAGTCTCAACCTTAGCTTCAAAGTGCAAATTCTTCAATTTCAGGTTTTCCTAAGGCTTGGAAATATTATTCTATAATTTCACTTAAATATTTTATAAAGTGACTTTATGATTTAAGTGAAATAAAGTGTTCAAAAGACCCCCCTTGGGCCACACCTAGACAATGACAACTTTAAGTTGTTTTTAAGTGAAATATTAAAAGGGCTAAAGTTTATTATTTTATTATTGCAGTTGCCCTAATTTTTCATTGAAACTCTATAAAATAGAGTTTTGGCTCTCATTCTTGGTATGTTGAATGTTGTGAAGATAATGTTATGCTGTTGGAATGAACTCAAGGAGTTCTTTTGTTTTTGGTTGAGGACAAAATCCCTCTTCTTGTCTTTCTGGTTTGTGGTGAGAGACCCAACCTAGCTGATTGGTGTTCATGGTTCAAGATTTAAAGTGATTTTGGCATTGTAATTTGTGGGTGTTTTTGGATTTGGGAAAGACGAAGATATTCTTATTTTTCTAATGTGTGTTTCTTGGTTTTGGTGTGATGTCTTTTTGGAGTGTTGTTCAAGTTTGGAAATGATCATATGCTTTTTCTGAGTGCTGATGTGCATTTTCTGATAGTTGGGAATTGAAATTTGTCTCCTTTTACAGTGATCAGACCTGCTATCATTTCGGGTATTATTTCTGAGTATTCATCTTTGCTGGACGATGCATTTTGAGTGGTCATTTGTCATCTTCGGTGAAGAACTGAAATAATTATGGTATGGAAAGATTAAGGCTGTTATTTGAGCATTAGAAAGTGGTCTTCAACTGAGTTTAACACTGCTGTTCACAAACAAAAAGTGCTGGAGCAGATTTGGAGCAGCAAGCGACATATTTTATCATTGCAAATAATCGCCTAAGTCCATATTTGTCTTGCTTAGTCCTGGTAACATTTTTGAGTAGACTTTAATGATTTTTGAAGACAATTTCAGGTCCTATTTTTATATGAGAAGCCTGATTTCAGTTTGCTAATCATACCTCTTTTGATATTGTTATTATCATATGCTTGATGTGAAGAAATACTTTCTTTTGTAATGCTATGATATTTTCTATGGTAATGTACCTCAGTGGCGATGGTGACAAACCCCTGCTTCATCTAGTTTGTTATTGAGAGCACTTGCATATGTGGGTTTATTATCATGTATGCAATCTGAAGCTAACAATCAGCAAGTTACTCTTCATTAGTTTATATCTTGCATCATATATTTCAAAAAAACTAGGGGTGGTTATTACACCATGTTGCACTCAATGTGCATATAAGAACTCTCTGTGCTTCTAACTCTGTCCACTACTGCTAATAACGTTTCTGTTTTGATATTTTGTAATTTTTTGTGTTTTTTAAAATATTTGCCTTTCTTGGATTTTTGACAATATTGGAATTTCAAAATAACAATGCTTAGGATTCAAATATTAATGCTAACTTTGCACATCAACTCTTAATTCATTAAATACCCAAATTGCATTCATTTACAATGCTAAATTTAAATGCATCAACGACAATTTTATTTTATCTAAAAGCACCTGGAAGTCTGAATTCTTTGTAATTGCTGAACTCCCAAAGAATATCACAGCTTTGAGAATTGGAGCCTTTCTTGATGCCAAAGACTGGAGTCCTTAACGTTGGCAACCCAAGAAATCACAAAGGAACCATAACCTTCAAACGCTGACCCAGGAATTATTAATGCTTCCCTTAGAAACTGAATGTCATCCCTCTCTAGAAGACTAGCGGCTGCCGTTATCATGTTAATGTTATAAGGCACTGAGGGGGGGGGGGGGGGGGTGAATGAGTGCAACCACAGATCTACAAAATCTTTTCAACAACTTCCAAAGTAACCAACATGCAAAGCTAAATATAACATAAAAGCATATCAAAACATACATCCATGAAATCAACACAATGACACTAATATTTTATCGTGGAAACCTTTGTTAGAGGGAAAAACCATGGCGGGAATTATCACCCACAAATCTCACTAGTGCACAAATAAGACCTGCCTTGTTAGGAGCATTACATCACCTTGTTAGGGGTATACCCGGTTAAGAGTATCTCTAGCCCGGTTAGGAGCTATTACAAAGTCCTGTTAGGAACTTCCTTGTTAAGGGATTTGAAATTCCTTCTGAGAGTCACCCTGTTAGAGGATTTAGTCTTCAAACCTGTTAGGATCCTGTATACCCTTTTAGGAGTAACCTTGTTAGAGGATTTTGATCACAAGCCGGTTAGGACTTGCCTTGAGAATGAACTCAAATAAAATTGATATGAAAGTAGCACACTCTGCTTGACAAATCCGCTTCAGCACTGCTCAAATCACGGTTCTGTTCATACAAACATCCACTTCAACCACTGCAATCATTGCATCAACAACAACTCTCAAATCTACTCAATTTAATCTCTTATGAACACATTTAGGTCGGTGGAATAACCCTAAAATGTGTTACCTGAGTCGCCCGCCAAATCCTAATCAAAATTTATAAGCGATCACATCGACATAGGAAATTGTGTTGAAGTATGTAGCTTCGTGAGAGTATTTTCTCAGATTCTCATATTTTGGTTATATCTACCTTGTGTTCTTGCTTGCTCTTCCAGCTTCATGTATTGAAGTCTTCATGCCTTGTTGGTATCGTGGCATCTCCCTTATTGTTCGCACTCTCCATGCAAATGCGTCTTGGCTTCTTGACTTCACACGGTTCTTCTTAGCTACCCGCCAGCTTCATATTATTGTGTCATATGTTTTGGGAAAAAGGTTTCTTTATCTCTATCGGTTTTCCTTATGGACGATGTCTCTTCATTTTGAAGTATCGGTTTGTCTTTGTAACCGATTACTTGATTATTCAACCTCTTGTAAATCGTTTTCCCTTCCATATGTTTATTGATTCTTCTCATTCGAAAGTGATGCTAGAGTCTTCTTCGCAAGGAAAGATACATAACAAACATTTGTTTTGTGCTATGATTTTATCCTGAAAACATTGTATTTAGTGAGTAATTTTGCTGTTTCTGTCACATACATATGATTAGTTGATTGAGTACTAAATTCTTTTATGAGTGAAGATTATCTCAGATCATTGAAGATCATTGTTCATTGAAGACACTCAAAAGGAGTCTCAAATTTTGTAATCAGTATTCTTATTCTTTAATAAAGGATCTTCTTTTGTGGGCTGAGTTTTTCACTCTCGGTGAGGAGAGTTTTCCCCAGATAAGTCTCTAGTATTCTTTGTTTTGTTTTGCTCATCTATTTCTGGTTCAGAAATTTAACATGGTATCAGAGCGGGTCTAAGAAATACGATCCAGAATCAGAAGTAGTCGTTATTTCTATTTGCTATTCTTTAATGATTTTGATTTAGCTTATATCAATGGTGAATGGTCTGAAAGTAGAAGATAGACTGGATGGGTCATCAAATTTTTCTTCATGGAAATTTAGAATTCTGATCTCTCTTGAGGAAAATGATCTTCTTGACTATGTTAACTCTGATGTACCTAAACCTTCTGCAGAAGTTGAAAAAGCTATATGGAAGAAGAACAAAATTATGGCCAAGAAGATTTTGATTGATTCAGTTAAAGATCATCTTGTTCCTCTTATTTCAAAGTTGAACTCTGCTAAAGATATGTTTCAGACTTTGAAGGACCTGTATGAATTTAACAACACTAGCAGAGCTCTAGCTCTTCGTCGTCAACTTATTCATGTTAAAATGGCTAGAGGAGTATCAGTGGTTTCATATTTTATGCAGATTACTAAATTAAAAGATCAGCTAAGTGCTATTGGTGGATCATTTGCTGATAAAGATTTGGTGATGCTCTCTATGAATGGTCTTCCCCACTCTTGTGAATCATTCATTCAAGGTGTTAGTGGAAGAGATGATCTTCCTAAATTCGACAGATTGAGGGCTGATTGCATTCAAGAAGAATGCAGATTAGAGGCTAGAGGAAATGGTTGCAAATATCATCATGAAGATGATCATGTTCTTGCTGCTCATACTTCCTAAGGCAAAGATCGAAGAGGTAATTTCAAAAGGTATAGAGAGGAATTCTGATTCAACTCCTTATGCCAAGAAAAAAGGACTTTTCTAAGATTCAATGTTTTAGATGTGATAAGTTTGGACACTTTGCTCGTGATTGTAATTCTAGGCCAAAGCCTCAAGCAACTTTTGCTAATGTTGAGAATTCTTCTCCTCAAAAGGAGTCTAGTGATAGTTCTGAAGGGTTCTTGTTTATATCTGCACTCTCCAGTAATATTCCTACAAATAGTGATACATGGCTGATTGATAGTGGAGCTTCTCGCCACATTACTGGTTATCGTGAACATCTCTTCGACCTGAAAGAAAAAGACTCTCATCTTCAAGTTATCATTAGTGATGATGCTTGTTATTCAGTGAAGGGTGCTGGTTCTACATCTTTTCAGTTGGATTCAAGGTATACCTCTTCATGTAAGTGATGTTCTATTTGTTCCTGGTATTAAAAGAAATCTGATTTCTATTTCAGCATTAGAGGACAAAGAATATCATGTTGCTTTTGCTGATGGAAAAGTTCTTGCTTGGAAGAACTCAAATTTTCAATCAGCTCGGGTTATTGGTGTTCGCCATGATAGTCTCTACAAACTTTCAGCTCATCCTACTCTTGCTTTAGTTCATGATTCATCAAACTCAAGTGAGTTGTGGCATAAATGTTTGGGTCACTTAAATTTCAGAACATTGTCTTCTATGGAGAAGGTTGTCAATGGTATTCCAAAGCTGAATCAAAATCATGAAGGTGTATGCAAGGGATGCACTCTAGGTAAGAATATTAAAAGTACTTTTCATAGTAGTGAAAGTAGAGCTAAGGAAGTCTTAGAGTTAATTCATTCTGATTTATGTGGTCCCATGTCTGTTGCTTCTCTTAGTGGTTGTTGGTATTATGTTACATTTATTGATGACCTTTCTCGTAAGTGTTGGATATATTCTCTTAAGTCAAAAGAATCTGATGAAGTGCTGTCTAGATTTAAAGAATTCAAAGCTCTTGTTGAAAACTTATCTAAGAAGAAAATTAAGGTTCTAAGATCAGATAATGGAGGAGAGTATGTGTTTGGTTTATTTCATAATTTTTGTATTGAGGCTGGGATTAAGAGGGAGTTTTGTGTCCCTTATAATCCTCAACAAAATGGGAAAGCTGAAAGAAAGAACAAGACAATTGTTGAGGCAGCGAAGGCTATGATTCATGATGAGATTCTTCAAATGTTTTTATGGGCAGAAGCTTGCAGGACAACTGTGTATATTAAGAATCGCAGCCCTCATCATATTCTAGATAATATTACTCCAAAAGAAGTTTTTACAGGTATCAAACCAGACATCAGTCATTTTAAGATTTTTGGTTGCTCTGTCTATATTCATGATCCTAAAGAAAAAAGATATAAGCTAGAACCTTTAGGGAAGAAAGAGTTTTTCGTTGGATATAGTGAGTCTTCAAAAGCATACAGGATTTATGTTCCAGGTCAAAAATATATTGAAATCAGCAGGGATGTTACTTTTGGTGAAGACGTAGCTTGTAATAAATCTAAAGAATCTAACTTGGAACTTGAGTCAAAAGATATTGAGCCTTTTCAAGACATAGACATGACTGTTACAAATCCACCTTCAGAGATTCAGAGGGAATATACAGATTTAGAAGAGTTTGCTGATCCGATTGATCTAGTTGATTCCTTTGATATTTCAGCAGGTCCAAGTAATGCTTCAGCTGGTAAGAAAAGACCTCTATTGGCTAGAAACACTTTGGAAGAGGCTGAAAAATATGCAGCCCCTCGTGGCATCTTTAGAGAGAGTAAAAGGCCTCACAAATTTGCAAATTATGTGGCTTTGATGAGTCACATTATTGCTTCAGAACCATCTAATTTTGAAGAAGCTTCAAATCAGCAAGTGTTGAAGGATGCCATGATGGAAGAGTACCAATCCATCATCAAGAATGATGTATGGGACAGTGTTCCTAGACTTGAAAATAAATTCGTGGTTTCTTCTACGTGGCTGTTCAAAATCAAGCATGTAGCAGATGGAAGTATAGAAAAACACAAGGCAAGATTTGTGGCTAGAGGGTTCTGACAAAAAGAAGGTATAGATTATGATGAGACTTTTTTCCAGTAGCTCGTGTAATGTCCCCGTTATTGAATAATAAAATAAACTTGTATTTGGGTTCCGGTCGATTTAGCTTATCCCGGACTCATCTTTTATTTTAGCGTAGGTGTTAGTGTTGCCGTGTCGGCTTTATTTGTACACCTCGGGAGTTGTCCTATGGGTATTTATGACCGGCGTGTAGGATGTATTTCTCATGTTGAGTTTTGATATTTTATTATTATTGCGAATTCCAATTGGAGTTCTGGTGTGCGCCACTTCAGAAGTGAAAGACCTTCCCTATTTGGCCTGTTGCAGTTTCGGTGGGATTCAACCCTCACCCTACTCTTTTTGTTTTGCTTGTATTGGATCTGGCAAATCCGAAGTACTTCATTATTCATAATATAATCTCCTGGGAATTGTTCCATATTCAGTGCTTCATTGTTCTGTGTACTTGTTAACATCTGGTGAATTGCTAAGTAATTGCATTACAGTGAAGAAAGCTTTTCATACTCAGCAGGCATTCCCTCCAGAACGTTCGTGCGACCTCCAAACACAACCGTACGACCTCTCAGCCATACCCTACGACCATATACCACCATACGGCTAGCTACCGCGCGGCCAACCTCTCCCACCGTACGGCCTTCAGCCTGCATTGTACGACCAACTACTCCCCCACCGTACGGCCTGTTGCATCCCACCGTACGACCTACCTCCTCCCACTGTACGGCCTGTCTTCCGTTTACCATACGGACCGCCTACCTCCACTGTACGGCCTGCTTACCTCCACCGTACAGACCGCCTACCTCCACCGTACGACTTGCTTACCTCCACTGTACGGCCTGCCTGCCTCCACCGTACGACCTGTCTGTGTAGTCCATTTGTTCCGTACGGCCTGCACTTCTAGTTCGCCAGAAGCTGAGGTCCAGTCAGCCAGTCCGCCAAGGGTTAGGAACATTACAATGGTATCAGAGCTGGTGATTCTGCCAGCTTGTGGGTTGTGAATGCTAGTATATACCAGGAGAAGGAGAAGATATCATTCCGGTGATAGAATGGAAGATCAACAGGATCCTGCTGCTCAAGTCATGGCATTGCTAAGAGAGCTCGCCAGAAACCAAATGCAGATCAATGACACTCAGCGACTCATGGAGGAGACATTACGAAAATTGGTTGAAGGCAAAGCATCCATAGAGAAAAATGTGCAAAGTGAGAATTTTGTTGCAAGTAAGGCAAACCCCCAACCAACACGCTCTTGACCGTCGATGCCCACCTTCCCCCCTCGAACGGAAGCACAACACAGAGAACAACCAACATTCCAAGACATGCAAGATCAACTTCGGGAGGACTGGAGGAATGCAAATCTGGAAGGGGATATAACCTACAAGGATTATGTAGATCTGAGAATGAGATATTCAGGTTGCAACAATCAGGGTGGCTACTATAACGACAACCTTAGGAGAAAGATCGGTAAAGTTAATTTGTCAACTTTTGATGGTTTTGGTTCCACCATAGCTAGGGCATGGGTGCAGAAGGCCGACACCTATTTCCAGCTCAACCCTATGCCGGAGGACGAAGCTATAAAATTTGTGGCCCTACATCTGGAAGGATTAGTACACGAATGGTGGCATCATGGCATGTTCACTTTGGGCCACGATCAGATAACCTCCTATGCTAATTTCACTGAGAGATTAATGGATCGTTTTGATGGAAGAGACCCAGAGCTTAATTTCAAAGATTTGGCTCAGTTGAAACAAACGGGTACAATGGACAATTTCATTACAGAATTTCAAAGATTATCAGTCCTAGTAACTGATATTTCGGAGAGACGATCGGTCGTGCTATTCATGGATGGGTTAGTAGAACCTTTGAGAGGTTGGGTGAAGGGGTTCAATCTCGTCACACTCACAGAGGCAATCAAGAAGGCACGTGACATGTCAACATCTTCCTCTTCCTCCAGGATTTATGCACAGTCCAAACCACCCCTTATTCCCAAAGAAAAGGACAACAGACCTCTGCCAAAGAGACCTCTACTGGATGAGGCTACCCGACGGGAGCTCAGAAGGAGGAAGCTGTGCTTCAATTGTAGGGAACCATGGGAACCTGGACATCATTGCTTAGGCAAGGGAAAAATCCACTATATTGAAGTAATGTCAGATGATGAAGAGGAAGAATATGCACTAGAAGCTGAGGAAGACGAACAACCAGCCGCCTGAGAGGTTAACCTAAACCGTGCGGAAAGAATTGCCACATTGTTGAAAAGAGGCGGGTCCATTGCTGCTTTAGCTGGAACCCCGAGATGCACTATCTTCCGGGTACGAGTTAGTCTCCAGGGACAGAGGGTTGTGGTCATGCTAGACAGCGGGGCTACCCTCAACTTCATAAACTCCTCACTGGTCAAGCGAAGGGGTTTGCAAATAGAGGCACACCAAGGATTCGACGTCAAGGTGGCAGGAGGAAACATTTTGTCTTGCACCCATTTGGTCCCACAGCTGAGCATTTCTATGGGTAACCACACGGTGACAGATGACTTCTTCGTAGTTGATTTGGACGACATGGAAGTCATCATCGGCATCCAGTGGATGGAAACATTGGATGAATACACAAAGTTTCAAACAGATGGAATTTTCATTCGAGGTGGATGGCAAGAAAGTTGTTTTGAGGGGAATGTCGAATGGAGGACCGAGGGAAATTTCTGCCCAACGGATGGAGGCCATCCTGAGGCACGATGATATGGTCTTGGCCGCACACTGTTTTATCTCTTCAGATGCAGTACATGGACATCCTACCTTCTTTCAGGATGAGCAACTTCAGAATGTGTTGGATAAGCATCAATTAGGTTTTGCTAACATACCATCAGGGGTACCACTGCACCGTGGGTTTGAACACACTATCGAGATGGAGGCTGGCGCCCAACCTGTCATCACCACACTGTACTGCCATCCTAAAAGGTTTAAAGATGAAATTGAAACAACAATACAAGAACTTCTCGACAAGGGATGGATCTGGCCCAGTTCCAGCCCTTTTGCATCATCCGTCATACTGGTCAATAAGTACGGAACTCTGGGGATGTGTGTGGACAACTATGCATTAAATAAGAAAACCATCAAGAACAGGTACCCTATTCCCAGGATCGACGAGTTGTTGGATGAACTACATGGTGCAGTCTATTTTTCGAAAATAGATCTTCGATCTGGGTATCATCAGATCCGTATGAGAGGAAAAGATGTGGAGAAAATAGCCTTTCGTTGCCACTATGGGCATTACGAGTTCCTGGTCATGCCATTTGGATTGACCAATGCTCCCGCCACATTCGAGTCCTGTATGAATCACATCTCTAGCAAGCAACTGCGTAAGTTTCTATTGGTATTTTTTGATGACATACTCATAGACAGTAAGACATGGGAGGAACATTTGAAGCATTTGGATGAAATACTGGAGATTATGGAATCACAGTCCTTGTTTGCCAAAAGGTCAAAATGTGAGTTTGGGATGACTGAGATATCGTACCTCGGGCACATTATCAGTGGGCGAGGGGTTCAAGTGCATCAGGAAAAGATTCAAGCCATTTTGGATTGGCCGCCGCCAAAGACTCTCTCAGACCTGCACGGATTCTTTGGGTTGTGCAGTTATTATAGGCGGTTCGTGAAGGGATTCTCACAGCTCAGTGCACCATTGATAGACCTAACAAAGAAAGTATCATTCCAATGGAGCGAACAAGCACAACAAACTTTTGAAAGGCTCAAAGAAGTCATGAGCTCTTGCCTGGTGCTGGCACTTCTAGATTTCACCAGACCTTTCATTTTGGAGTGTCATGCCTCTGGAGAGGGTATTGGGGTCGTGTTGATGCAGGAACGTCACCCGATTGCATTTGAGAGTCGGAAGCTTTCGGGAGCCGAGAAATTGTATTCCATCTACGACAAGGAGATGCTCGCCATCATGCATGCCTTGACAAAATTTTGACAATACCTCATCGGAGCCTAGTTCACCGTGCGTACAGATCATAACAACCTTCAACACTTCCTGGAACAACGGGAACTCAATGAACGACAACAAAAGTGGGTAAGTAAAGTACAGACTTTTGATTTTGACATTGAATATATAAAGGGAAAAAATAATGTGGTGGCTGACGCCTTGTCGAGACGGCCAACGATATGCTCTTTATCTCAAATCTTAACCAATTGGAGAGCACACCTGCTGGTTGAGTATTCCAAGAATACTTTTGCATGTCAGCTGCTGGACGACGAAGGACAAGATGACAGATACAAGGTGGTTGATGATATTATATACTGCAAGGGAAGAATATATTTGGTACCAGAATCCAAATTGAAGGCGAAGATTCTGAAGGAGATACACGACTCACCTTTGGCCGGGCATTAGGGATATTTGAAGATTTACAGGAAGGTTAGGGAAAGGTTCTCCTGGAAGGGTTTAGAGAATGATGTCCTCCGATATGTCCGGGAATGTCCAACGGCCTGTCAGCAAAACAAATCAGAACACACTATGCTAGTAGGTCTACTTCAGCCACTACCGATTCCTGAGCAGAAATGGACTAGCATTTCAATGGATTTCATTACTGGGCTTCCGAAGGTACAAGGAAGAGATTGCATCTTTGTGGTGGTTGACAGATTGAGCAAGTACGCACACTTCTTTGCTATTCCAAGGGAATACCAAGCAGCACAGGTGGTAGATTTGTTCTTCCGGGAGGTGTTTCACCTGCATGGACTCCCTCAGAACATAGTGAGCGACAGAGACAGTCATTTTCTTAGTACTTTTTGGAAAGAACTATTTCGACAGGCAGGATTAGAGTTGTCACCTAGCACAAGCTAGCACCCGCAGATTGACGGACAGACAAAGATCGTGAACAAGTGGCTAGAAGGATATCTTAGAAACTATGTGTCCGCACAACATAAAGCATAGGTCAAGTGGCTACATCTCGTGGAGCACTGTTACAACACCACCTATCACATGTCTATCGGAATGACTCCCTTCAAAGCTTTATATGGGTATGAACCAACTTCATTCGTGGACATGGCGTTGGGAGATAGTCGCGTACCAAAGGCAAAAATTGGCAAAAGGAAGGAATAGATATCCTAAGATCACTCCGGGAGAATCTCCTACGGGCTCAGAATCAATAGAAAATATATGCTGACAGGCATCGGATTGAGAGGAGTTTTGAAGTGGGAGACTTGTTATACCTTCGACTTCAGCCATACAGGCAGTCGTCCCTGAAGACATCTGGGAAGGAGAAATTGAGACCGCATTTCTACGGGCCCTACTGTGTTTCCAAACGGGTGGGCGAGGTTGCCTACGAACTGGATCTACCTGAGGGAAGCAGGATTCACAATGTATTTCACGTATCTTGCCTGAAGAAGGCGGTGGGGCAACATGTCACTGTGTCTGAAGATTTACCACCCCTCAACGGAGAAGGAAAGTTAGTTCTGGAGCCAGCTAAAGTCATTACCACCTGAGAGAAAAAGTTGAGAACTCGCACGGTCAAGGAATTTCTGGTGCGTTGGAAGATGCTACCTGGGAGAGTGAGCAAATTCTGAATCATCCGAATCTACAATTGCTTGAGGACAAGCAATCTTTGGGACGAGAGGACTGTAATGTCCCCATTATTAAATAAATAAAATAAACTTGTATTTGGGTTCCGGTCGATTTAGCTTATCCCGTACCCATCTTTATTATTAGCATAGGTGTTAGTGTTGCCATGTCGGCTTTATTTGTACACCTCGGGAGTTGTCCGACGAGTATTTATGACCGACATGTAGGATGTATTTCTCATGTTGAGTTTTGATATTTTATTATTATTGCGAATACCTGTTGGAGTTCTGGTGTGCGCCACTTCGGAAGTGAAAGACCTTCCCTATTTGGCCTGTTGCAGTTTCGGTGGGATTCAACCCTCACCCTACTCTGTTTGTTCTGCTTGTATCGGATCTGGAAAATCCGAAGTACTTCATTATTCATAATATAATCTCCTGACAATTGTTCCATATTCGGTACTTCATTGTTCTGTGTACCTGTTAACATCTGGTGAATTGCTAGGTAATTGCATTGCAGTGAAGAAGGCTTTTCATACTCCACAGGCATTCCCTCCAAAACATTCGCGCGGCCTCCAAACACAACTGTACGGTCTCTCAGCCATACTGTATGACCAAACACCACCGTATGGCCAGCTATCGCGCGGCCAACCTCTCCCACCGTACGGCCTTCAACCTGCATCGTACGGCCAAATACACCTCCACTGTACAGCTTGTTGCATCCCACCGTACGACCTACCTCCTCCCACCGTATGGCCTGTCTTCCGTCCACCATACAGACCGCCTACCTCCACCGTACGGCCTACTTACCTCCACCGTACGACTTGTCTATGCAGTCCATCGGCTCCGTACGACCTGCACTTCCAGTACGCCAGATGCTGAGGTCCGGTCAGCTAGTCTGCCAGGGGTCAGGAACATTACAGCTCGCTACACCTCTATTAGATCAATCATAGTTGTTGCAATAGTTAAAAGTTGGAGGCTTCATCAAATGGATGTTAAAACAACATTCTTAAATGACAGTATAGAAGAGGACGTTTATATAGAGCAGCCAGAAGGGTTTGTTATTAATAACAAAGACTCATGTGTGTAAGCTGAAAAAGGCCTTGTATGGTCTTAAACAAGCATCACGTGCTTGGTATTAGAGTATTGACAATTATCTTTTGAGCCTGTGCTTCCTAAAGAATGACGCTGATCCAAATATATACTTCAAGGTATGTGATAGAAAAGTGTTGATTCTTGTGCTCTATGTGGACGATTTATCTCTTACGGGTGATGATGATCTCATTGTCAAACGCAAAGAGTTAGCTTCTGAATTTGAAATGAAAGATCTTGGTCTTCTTCATTATTTCCTTGGGCTTGAGGTGTGGCAAAGAAAAATGAAATTATTTAAAGCCAAGGAAAATATGCAATTGATATATTGGGAAGGTTTGGCATGTTACAGTGCAAGTCAATGGTTACTCCTATGCAAGCAAATCTGAAAACGTTACGAGGCAACACTTTCAGATTTAGTTGATCCTTCTTTTTACAGACAATTAATTGGCTCATTAATGTATTTGGTGAATACAAGGCCTTTTATTTGTTATGCAGTGAATACCTTGAATCACTTCATGTGTGAACCTAGGCAACTTCATCTTGTGGCAACGAAACATATATTGAGATATGTTCATGGTACAGTGGGTTCTGGTCTAAAATACTCTTCATGTATAGAGTTGAACTTACTAGGCTTCACTGATTTAGATTGGGCAGGTTGTGTACCTGACAGAAAGAGTACTTTAGGATGTTGTTTCAACCTAGGTTCAGCTATAGTTTCTTGGTGCAGCAGGAAACAATCTTGTGTGGCTCAAAGTACAGCTGAAGAAGAGTATGTTGCAGCAAGTATGGCTGCAAGAGAAGCAGTGGCTTCGAAAATTGATTGTAGGTTTGTTTGGACAACCTTTGGATCCTACAGTGATATTTTGTGATAACCAAACCTGTGTGAAGCTTTCGGTTAATCTTGTCTTTCATAACAAAACTAAACATGTGGAAATTAAGTATCACTATTTGAGAGACATGGTTCAAAGGAAAGCAGTTGAACTTAAGTACATTTCTACAGAGGAGCAGAGTGCAGACATTCTTACCAAGCCACTTCCAAGGGTGAAGTTTTTTTTGTTTCAGAGAAAAGCTTGGTATTGTTGAGAATGTTGCTCTTGTTGAGAAATAGTCTCAGCATCAGTGATTCTTGGTATATACTTTAATGAGTTCATCTCTGTGAGAGAAGTTTGAGGTGCAATCCCTTGTTAATGAGTTATTCTCTGTGAGTGAAGTTCGAGGTGAAATCCCTTGTTTCCACCCTCTGAGAGTAGCTATGGTGGATCCACCCTCTGGGAGTAGCTATGGTGGAAGTCATATGTGTGACTCTATGACTTATCTTTTGTATTATTTTTCACCCTCTAGGAGTAGCATTGGTGAATTTTTTTTTGTTATGATGAGATAACAAATTTTGGTTGAGAAAATCTATGATGATATTTTTTGTTGATATTCTTTTGGTTGCAGCTAGTCACAGTAGCCATGAGATGACTAATTGAAGAACTCTCTCTTGCTAAGAGGGAGTGTTGAAGTATGTAGCTTTGTGAGAGTATTTTCTTAGATTCTCATATTCTAGTTATATCTACCTTGTATTCGTGCTTTCTCTTCCAGCTTCATGTATTGAAGTCTTCATGCCTTGTTGGCATTGTGGCATCTCCCTTATGTTTCGCACTCGCCATGCGAATGCGTCTTGGCTTCTTGACTTAACACGGTTCTTCTTAGCTACCCGCCAACTTCATTTTATTGTGTCATATGTTTTGGGAAAAACGTTTCTTAATCTCTATCGGTTTTCCTTATGGACGATGTCTCTTCATTTTGAAGTATCGGTTTGTCTTTGTAACTGATTACTTGATTATTCGACCTCTTGTAAATCGTTTTTCCTTCCATATGTTTATTGATTCTTCTCATTCAAAAGTGAAGCTAGTCTTCTTCACGAGGAAAGATACATAGCAGACATTTGCTTTGTGCTGTGATTTTATCCTAAAAACATTGTATTTAGTGAGTAATTTTTCTGTTTCTATCACATACATATGATTAGTTGATTGAGTAGTAAATTCTTTTATGAGTGAAGATTATCTCAGGTCATTGAAGATCATTGTTCAGTGAAGACACTCAGAAGGAGTCTCAGATTTTATAATCAATTTTCTTATTCTTTAATAAAGGATCTTCTTTTGTGGGCTGGGTTTTTCACTCTCGGTGAGGAGAGTTTTCCCAGGATAAGTCTTTGGTATTCTTTGTTTTGTTTTGCTCATCTATTTCTGGTTTGGAAATTTTACAAATTGAACTCTTCAAGGTCGGCCCTCAACAATACAACACTTAATTTGATTGGTCTTTGACTTTGACTTCATCGCTGAATCGATTTATCCAATTGACTGTTCATTGTTTTTACTGATATTACTGGTGTTTGCCTCAAATCTCTGCCTGTGCATTGAATTAGCTTACGTGATCATAGATGTAGGTAAACATGGCTTTGTAGGTATTGTTTGCATGATCGCATCATCTGAATCCTCCGAATTATCACTGCACACCAAAATTATCATCACAAACTATATTATCACCGATACACTGGATACTTAGACAAATTCTTGTGTAATCATCTTTATAACCAGTATATCTGATTCAATCAACCTAGAAGACTTGTTGCCAACAATGACAACACTACACCTTCCACTACATGATCTAAGATATGATCATCTTCATCATATGCCAACAATCTCCCCCTTTGGCATTGATGGCAACACTTAGGAACGAAAAAAATATGCTAAGTGTCTAACTATGCAAATCAAGTACAAAACTTCTTAAGATAACTCCCCCTAAGGTAATTACAAACAAATCATGCAATTTGCTATATCTGTACTATATCTGTACTACACCCTCATACAAATACATAGCCAATTTGTTTTTCACTCTATACTACACCTTTGACAACAATGACAAAGGTATTACAAAGATAACAAAAATTCAAAAATTTTATTGACAGAGTAGCATATACCTATTACAATCTACTGAATACATATGCCAAATTGGCCTTCAAAACCTGTAAGTCAGTAACCCAAGTGTTCAGTAGGTTCTCCATGATAAGTATCTGTCCATGCAGTAAATGTGCAAGCTCCTCCAATCCTTTTATAGTGCACGAAGCAGGTGAGACGAACACTATTCCAGCCTCTTTAACACCTTTTTGCAAAATCTCCAACTTAGGAATCAAAAGACTCTGTAATTCCATTAAGTTTCCTATCCTCTTTTCCTGCTCATCCCTATAAGCCTTAAGCTTATGATTGATTGCACTAATTGTGCTCCAAAACTTGTAGTTGAACCATCAATAGGATCAAAATTTGCTGTCAATAGCCTTAGCTCCTGTTGAGCTTCACATCTCTTCCTATCCAATTCCTTCAAAAATTGTGAAAAATCAGAAGTTGAGGTAAGAATCTTACCACCTTCAGTTAGAGCATCTTTCACCTTGTTCACTGCCATTGTTAAGGTATTTTTGTAAGTACAATAGACTGAGCCAACTTTTCTAACCTCTTCCTTTCATAATCTCTCTCATTGTTACAAGATCCTCTAGACTTGCATTTTCTCTCGAGTAGCTACCACCAATTTACCTAAATGTTCAATCGTTGTGGCCTTCTCATCATACTTAACTTCAGGCACTAAGTCCAATAGTATGTCTCTTGCAGTTAGTATAACCCACACCTCTTGTTTCATCTTCTCCTTCTTTGCTTGAGACTTAATAGCTATAGTAATATCTATCATTTCCTTAGGACTCATAGTGCTCAAATCTATTTGCCCCTTAATATCTGGTGTATCTTCATCCATACCAACAATGCTAGAAGACATAGACTGAAAAATTGTTACCTTTTCTGTCTCCTTGTCAATGGTCTTCTCCTTATGCACATCTTCAACTTTTGCATTTCCACCTGTTGTCTCCATCACCGGTATTTGTTGCAGTTGATCATCTACAAGTGTTTCAACTGATGCATCTTTGGCCATATCCTGACCGGTTGCTCTATTCTCTGTCTCCTTTTCTTGTTGTTCTTGTGTGTCCTTGGGTGCTTCCTCCTATTGCTTTGTAGTGTCCCTTTGTTCTGCAGGAATATCCATGGCAAGAACATCATCCGTGGTGTCGATGGTATCCTTGGGTTTATCCAAATAAACATTGTCAAGTGTGATCTTCACACCATCAATAGTCCATCCTTCATCAGTCTGTGTAATCACAGGTTCATTATCATCTTGTCCTTTTTCCTTTTCATCTTTGTGCTCATCTTCCTTCTCTTGAACAAGACCCAAGAATTTCTTCAAGATACTCTTAGTTTCCTCATGCACTGATTGAGAATCACCAATCAGTAATCTTATAATTCTTGACTTAGTCTTGAATGCAAGTCTATCTTTGTTAAGTGTCTCATTGATTTCCTATTTAGACATTTCCGGTTGTAATTGCACTAAGACATATTCAATTATTTCCTTGTCTTGCTTTAATACTGTACGCCACCTAGCTTCAATCTTAGTATACAAAGATGCAGGAATTTGTCCTTGTAACTCAATAAGAGCTTTACTCAATTTGTGCATACTCAACACAACTACATTCTCAATCTTTGTTTGGTCTTCTTCATTGACCTTGTCATAAAATTTTCTTACACCAACAAGTACACCCCACCTCTTGACTTTTTCAACTATAGTGTCAACATAAATGAATTTTCCAAAATCAGGCTTGACAAATTTAGTGGTAGGAACACCAATCACCTTAGACTTTTTGCCACTTGCCTTCACCTTTTTCTATTCTTCATCAGATTTTGTTCCTTCCGCTTCTCACTCTTTTCAGCTTCCTTGTTCCTTTGAGCCTTCTGTTTCTTCCTCTTGCCAGCAACCTTCTTTGATGCAGCCTCCTTTGCTTTTGTGGGCTCAGGTTGTGTAGGTTTTTGCTTTCCTTTTACTGGTGCCTTTATAGGAGGAGTGATTTCTCCTTCTTTATGTAACTGAGGCACTTCTTGTTTGCCTATTGGTTGGAACACTACCGGTTGTAGAAGAGATAACTTCTACATCTTCATCTTCAATTATAGCTACTGCTCCTGATATTCCATCCTTTGTTGCAGCATGTTTGGCTCTTGCCTTGTTTATGGCTTCCTGTGTAAAACATGTCTTCAATGCAAATTGTTCAACTTCTTTTCTTATTTTCTTTTCAATCACCAGTTTGGTCAATTTGCTGTGAACTTCCATGCTCTTCTCCTTATAAGTTTCAAATCTAGGTTCATTTGGATCTACCCGTTTTGATAATATCTTCAGCGTGTAAGGTCAACATATCACCCTCTACCTCATATCCCATAGGCATGGCCCAAGATGTCCTAGGCACTATTTGACTAGTGTCAATATCCACCATAAAACATATATCATCCTTGTATTTCTCAACATGGGTTGGTATTCTCTCCCTTTGATGCATCTTACTTTGAACGTCTTTGAAATAGCCCCAAACTTTCTCATTAAAGCCATTACCCAATAATCTAATACAGTTTTTCAATTGGACAACAAGTGGTGTACCTTCTATCCAATTTATAGTACCAACCATAGTCACAAGCCTCGGACTCGCCTCGGACTCGGCAAGGCCGGATCGGCCTCGGACTCGGCCTCGGCGGCCGGACTCGGCAAATCGAAAAACCCAAGAAATTCAAAGATTTTTAAGGATTTAAAGCATTTTTCATTCATCATTTAGTCAATTAACATCAAATACACAATAATTGAGATAAATAGAAGCTACTTTGCACACATATACAAGTTTTCAACTTTACATAGATCGCGAAAGTATAAAGTTATAAGCTGTTAAACTAAATAACACACTAGAAACTGAAATATAAATAGTTTCACTGTCAAATGTCTACAATATTCATGGAATATGAAATCCATGGA
>MU226504.1:3034595-3048006 GCA_018584345.1 Thuja plicata | reverse complement strand
GATTGATTGATTCTACAAAAATATATTTGTATTTATATATAGAATCTATAATGAATAGTTGTGACTATTCATTAGAGAGAGATGTGGCTGTTGATACTAAATGAAGTGACTGTTCATTATACATATCATTTATTAATAACTAATATATATATGAGTTCGTTCCAATGTATATTTATCAGAGAAATATATATATTAACAGTTATTATTAATATTATATATATATAATATATGCATAGTTAAACACGAACGAACAATATGTTAACACAACCAACCGAGACTCTCTATCCAACTGATTAGTCTATGAGGGTCACAAAGATAAGCCAATCTTACGAGCTCTGATGCTCCCAAAAAAGGGGACATTACAGTTTGCCCTTACTGAAATTGCTTGTCCCCAAGCAATCATGATTGCAAAGAGACTCCACTACATAGGAAGTCCAAAAGAAGAACTGAGTAATGTCCCACACATCTGCAATCAATTCCTGTAGCACCAACATAAACTCAACTACATAGAAATGAACAACAACCTAACTGTCCAATCTCTGCGTACTGAAACTGGGCATCTGAAACCAATAATGTACATGTGACGCAAGGAGGGTAAGGAAAACCAGGGCCCAAGACACTCCCAACTATCCAAACTAACTTGCAGAATAATTTGGAAGCAACAACACAAAAAGGGAGAGAAAGAAAGCAGAATATTCTTATTATTTCGTCCAACATTATACATGCTGGGCTGTAAGGCCTTCCCGGTTACGGCCATATACATTCATATCTTTACATGATAATCCTCATACATGCGAGGTCAAAGACCTGCGATCCAAATCTTCTATTCCAATTCTTTTTCCAGAACTGCTGCCAAATCTAAGAACTGAAAATTAATATATACAAGAGGCCACAAAAGAGGTCGGCACCAAGATCCTAAAGATCCAACATAGGAAACAACAAAGACCCAGATTTAGGTCCACACGCATCCCAATGAGAGACCCCAACATTAATTACGCTACGGAAATTAAATGCATACGTCGGCCAGAAGATCCAACGTCCAAAAACCAACTCGGTGAGAAATACTATCGAGCCTAGAGACCAGTCGGTGAAAACCACCGAGTAGCCACGAACAACCACCGAGACCTCGTCGGTGAAGCCAATCAAAACAAGTAAGCGAGCCCAAGCGGTGAAACAAAAAACCTTCAACCAACGAACAAGAACAGTTACCGAGCACTTTACTGAGCAATCCCCAACAAGCTACTGAACCAAAACAAACATATTTTTGGTTGATATAGGATTGCCAAGAACCCAAGATGCTCCTGCATCAACCTGTGAATCAGAAATGACACTGCAAATAATCCACACCATGTATTCACTGCAATACTCCCCAATGAACCCAGATTGGAACTCCAATGCACACGAAGGACCCCACGCCACACTACAAAATGTCCAACAGAAAATACGTGGATTCCAAATCCTATATAGAAGCCTGCTAAGAAGAATAACCTCAGACTTCTGTTGCGCTAATCTGATCACAATGTCACCATGCTGACAATGGTAAAGCAATCCAATGGGACCCATCCAACCTGCAGTGCTAAACCTGCCACCACTTGGATCCCAGATAAACGAAACTCACGTCCATCCATCATAAGGTGGTAAGAATATCTGGAAGCATCTGCTACACCAAATCTCACACTACATTCTATCAATTCCCCATGGGTGTGAATGTAATGTCCCCTTTTTCGGGCACATTATTTATGCTACGTCGTTAGCCATTTCATCATGGTCCGGTAGGCTAACCGGCGCTTTATCTGGATTAGTGTGATATTTGGCCTAGATAATTCCAGTTTCAGGCCAATCAGAGCATTTTCCGCAGGGTTTCTGGATACTTACTATTTTTAGTAAGTCGGTAGAGTTCTGTTTTCTTGGCATTTCAGTATTGGACTTGGAGCGTCTTGCCGAGAGCTTTCCAACAAGCTATCACACGTCATCTTCCGAGTTCGTTTGGTCCTCCGTTTTAATGCCAAAGGATTCCATATTTTATTATTATGCCACTTTATGATTTAACGGTTATATTTATTTAAAATGACTTAAAGTGGGAATATGAAAATATAGAGGAGGGAAATTGAAGAGTCACAGCTGCTGCTTTAAAAGAAGGATTGGAGTCTCATTCGGGACATGCTTAGTTTTATGAATTTATTTTCTCTTGGAGAATCTAGGAAGCTTCAGCTTTCGGTTTTGAAACCTGAGGATGGAAACCTTCAGGCTTTCTCGGTGGATTGGATGGAAACCCAGTTCATCTCTGAGGTGGATTCACGACAGAGTTCACCATTGCATTTCCAAGTTCTTGTTATTTGGTATTTTGTTGCATACTGTAGTTTGGATTTGGATTGTTAGAAATCCCACTGCTATTGTATTGCTGTTGTATAATGCAATAATATTTGCTGAGGGTTTTAATGGAATATATTGTTGGTTTATTGCATGAATGCATTTGTTTAAATCTTATGAGCTACATTTGAGGGATTTTAGGGAAAATACCTGGTTTGGGACATTTCGGTGAAATCCAACCGTACTGTGGAGATAAGAGCTCCCAAGGGTGTTTGTATCACAACCACGATATCCATCCTCCACTAAACTTCCATAGATGTGTTCACTCTGCAAGTAGTCCCCCACCAACTTGCAGCTATTGATTCCATCTACTGAAGATGGTGAATATCCATCCCACTGAGGATGGAATAATCCCGAAGCCAATCCACACCGATGCATCATCAAGTCCTCCACATGTGGATCAAAAGAGAAATGTGTAGAATGGTTATTAATGCACAATGTACAGAACAATACAACATATATTCAATGATACCAACAAGACATTTATTACCAATACCAACAGACTACACAGAATACCATACCAGAATACCAAGGTGGCGAGGAAATGTTATTTCATTATTTAATACCAACCAAACCATAAGTCCAACAACAATAAATCAAAGTCTTTATATCAAGGTCGGTTGGTTGGGGAAACCAACGGATGCATCTTCTCGATACTAACTACCCTCCCAACAAAACATAACTAAGTCTAATACAATATTACTTTATTCCGTACTACATATATCCCCCCCAAAAAATAAGTCGTCTTCCAAACGACTGTATTACAGAAAAAAAGAAAATCAGACTTCAGAGTTGGGTTGTGAAGACATCCCTGGACTTGGAGCTCGTTCTCGGATGCGTAGGAGATCTCGTTCAACAACCTTCTACTTGGCCCAAACTCCTTGGAGCACTGTTAATGCATCCATCTTTTTCGCTTCTGCTGCTGCTAATTTCTCTTCTAGGCCAGCTCCTTCCATCTTCCATTTAGCTTCCCACATAGCCTTCTCCTCTTCCCATTCCTTCTTCATTCAGTTTGTCAGGTCCTTTTCTTGCTGAAGTTCCAAGTATGTCCTAAAAACCACCTCCATTTTTGTAAGTGTGTGCATGAGGGCTGCTCCTGTACCTTCTCTATGATGCATGGGGCTGTCCAGATTTCAGCTATTTCTCCCTGCTCGTATCCACTCTACTATAATAGGCTCTAATCTGTATGGCATTTTTCCTTCATGAATGTTGCCAAGGACTCTGCTGCTCCAACTATGGCTTCCACATTCTGACTCTTGGCCTGCTGTATGATTTCCTTAGTGGTGTGCTCCATAGCTAGCAACTCTTTGAGGAATCTTGTTACTTTATCTTCTAATGAGATCATTTCCGAACAGTTCCCTATCTTGTTTTGTAGTCCTGTTATGTTCTCTTCTTCTGTTTCTACGGGCAGTGGCGAGGGTGGTGGTACCATCCCAACTTCCTCAAGCAGCATATCCGCCTCTTCCAGTACTGTGTCCTCCCCCGTGTCCTCACCCTGTGTATCTTCCCTTTTCTCCATACTCTGAGCAGTCATTTTTTCCGCGGCTTGCACCACCAACGCAATTGGGTGGGCCACTTCTATACCTTGTGGTGTGTGGAGTCTTATCTTGTGTCCACACATTTGCTGCCCTCTGAGGTCTATGACCTTGGTACGAGTCTGCTGGTCTGCAGGAACCAGGTTGGCTACGCCAGGCAAGGAAAGTCTTGTTGCCCCCCATTGAGGAATCTTTTGTTTCCTACTTCCTGCTCGGTACTTAGGTTCTCTTTTTCCGTACGGCTGTCCTCCTTGGTACAGACCTGTGCACTTCCCTCTGTACTAGGAGTGGTACGAACACCTTTCGTACTAGGAGTGGTACGGACACCTCCCGTACTAGGAGTGGTACGGGCGCCTTCCACCGTACTGTTGATGGTACGTCCTTCCTGTGTATCTGTTTTGTGAATCTAGGTGTACTCAGGTACTCCACCTGACAATGGGCCTTCTACTTGTGGTAAAAAAGTAATGTCTGCAGGTGTGCCCTTCAGGTGGCCAAAGCGGATTCTTTCCTCTTGGGAGTCTGAAGATGTGTTTGTACTGGTCCCATCCTCTTCTGAACTGTCTTCTCCAATCTCCTCCTGGCTTGATCCCTCAGATCTATTGTGTATTTTCTCCTGTATACCTCTATGGATAGGGTATTTTTTTTTCCAATTATGGGTGGCTTTTGCTGCCACCAGCCAACCTCTCCATAACAATGCATCGTACCCTTTCTTTTCCAAAGTAATTACCATGAAGTCCAGGAGGAACTGTTGTGTACCGATCATTACCTTTTGTCCCATTAAGGTTCCTATCGGCTTGATTCCATGTTGATCTGCTCCTACTCCTCGCTACTAACTACCCTCCCAACAAAACATAACTAAGTCTAATACAATATTACTTTATTCGGTACTACAAAATGATGAGCACTTCTCACTGTGTAGTTACAGTAGACAGCTCCAACCTCAATCAATGACTCGTCACTCACAACTCTGGAATCAGGAGATGACTCGAAACTTTGACCGCGAGTAGCTAATTGGGTAGATGCCCTGTCAAGTCTCTCCGCATACCCAATAACATACTCTTTGTCATGAAACAAGTGGAGGTACTCTAATTTAAATGCCTCCCAAGCACTCTGGATGAACCTCGAATCGCGAATATGAGTACCAGACCAGACCCCATACTGTCTCTCCTCAAATTCTGCTCTCCATAGAAGGTACTCAACATACTTATGTGTGCAATCAAAGCGAGATAAGGTTGAATCAACCTTCTCCCCAGTAAACTTCAACTGATGCCTCCAACTCTGTGGCTCAACAAACTGTCGATCAAAATCAACTGCATGGGATGAAATAACAAATTTGCTTCCAGAAGAGGGAAACAAACCAATATGAGAGCCATACTCCCAACTAGATGACACTTGTTGAATGTCCTGTGAAGAAGATGGAGTAGTGTAGTGAATTGTCACCCAACTTACTGACGAATCCACTTCCGCATCACAAGAGCTACCCAAAATATGCCCTACATCACCAGTCAATGGGCTACCCTCAGGAGAACCTAGTGCAACATGTGGTTCTCTACTGCTCTCGACCGATGCACTCATCCCATCTGTACCAACTGCACATGTAACTATGATGGATGTAGCCACATCCCCACTACAATCCATGGATATCAATCATTACCAACTGCCACTGTAGAGAGCTATATTGTATCTGTAGCTGGCGAAGACTATGCCAACCTCAACTCCACGATAAGCTCCTCAATCCGTGACTGAAACTCATGAAGGGCCAATTGTGTGCTCTCTAGGGAGTCCATAGTTACCTCAAGCTCATGAGTGAGCTCGTCTACCTCCTCTTCCTTTCCCCTCAGCGCATCATAACAAGTGCAATTACACTCGAGAAGATAGTCTCTATCAGCCAGTAATCGTAAGTAGTTTTGTTTCATTATTCCAATGGCTTCTCGAAGTGTATGAACCTCTGTAAGGGACAAACTATTACCACAATGCTCCTCTGTCATAGGAGTGCCCCAACCATAAGTAGCCAACATCTGACGAGCAACATCAAAATGCTCAATGGTTGTGGCAATCAAACTGTCATTCACCCTTAGTTACCCAACAAAATAGGACTCCAAAACATATTACTACCTAAATCCGCACTGTGATATGTAGTTGTATTTACACTACTCACCTCATGATAAACATCATGTGTGCAATCATCAGCGCACACGTCATCAACTAAGGTACTACTGCTATGTACCTCATAGAATGGCTCAGAAGACACTGTAGAAATTGCTGATTTAACAGTATCTTCACACTTTCACCCCAAATGTAACTGCAAGTCCCTCCAAATCATGATCTTGGTATCCATTACCAACCAATAGATTTTCTGATTTATCTACCAAGGTCTGATCTGAAAAATCAGACTAATCATGACATGAATCCATATCACACAAAGCATCATTAGTACCCAGTTCTTGAGTACTATCATGTGGCAACCCACTAGTACCATCCTGCACGTGTCATCACTGCTATCTCATGCTGATGCAAAGTATCATTATTGGTTGATGTCATAACATTGACTTCCTCATGATCACAAGCTCCTGTCACATGAGAAAGATGGGATTTAATGTGATTGTCTTGAAACAAATCAGAAATGACATGACCTTGTAAAATGTCTCTTTCATCATGCGTTGTCAAAACACTAGTGGCTGCTACACTAAGAAAATGATCAACTTTAACATCCACCTCTTGATCTTGGGCCTCTATTAGAATTTCGTAAGTATGAATAACTGTTATCAAAATTTCACTATTCTAGCATTTTTGCTGTAAAAGGATACATTTTGAATCAATTGACCTTATTGATACACAAACAGAAAGATAAAATGCATCATTGTGAAATTTCTAGAAGAATCATTTCATTTGCATTGAACAATGATAAAATTACATTTTTAAGTTCACTCATTTGAAAACATAAATGCATGTATTCAGACCAACTCAAATTGAAAGCCTCACACAAGCCGTGAGTATAGCCTATCATTTCTCCTACAGATTTAAAACAAAATTAAAAGACAGAATAAGAGAGAGAAATAGGTTAAGGATAACCAGCCTGTTACTTTGACTGGTTATAACTGGCGAGGTTGGCTGATCCTGGGGCTTTTTTGTCTTTGCGAGTCTCTCGCCAAGCTCCTGAATCCCGCAAAATTGAAAAGGCAATGACGTTAGATCCCAATACGGATCTAAGCAATGACTGGTTGTCAAAATCTACTTCATGCTTATGCTGCAATTTTAACGCTGTCCTGAATCTGAAGAAGAAAACATCAGAGTGCTGAAAGTGCTTGTGACAGAAGAAATATTTTTGCTAATGTGTTTGTTCCATGTGCAGGTTAGATTTTAACTCCAACAGGCAAGTGCCCCTAATCAAGGCTCCCTTAAGGGTACGAGTCCGACATACATGTTGGAGTTAGAATCTGATTAAATAGGTACAGTCAATCATCAACAGAATGTTGAAGGGATGTGTGAGTCATACACATGAAACCTTCCGTTCTGTTCTCATTTGATTGAACAAGCTAATCATCAGACAAACTTCGAAGGGACATACTCACTTTGGGTGTGAACCCTTTGGTTTTATTCCAGTTTTCAAGGATATTTGTGTCAAATGCAAAGTGAAAAAAAAAATCAGAACAGAATGATGCAGTTATAACAAACACAGAGTAGGTAATGATCGCTCAAAGAGGAGCAATGAGCGAATAAATGCATCTGACAAAAGAGATAGCAACAGGTTCAGGATTTACAATGCAATTAGTGATGTAACAACCAGAATCAACATGCTGGAATGATGTTACGAATTATTAAATATTCTATGCGAGAGAACCATTCAAGGAAACATCAGATTAAGTAACAGCATTATTCAATGTAATGGACATGCGAACAACATGATAATATCCATAAAATGAAAATAAAAACAGCGTGACTTCTGTTATTATGCACAGTTGAAATGGGTAAATATTCTATGCAACAGGACCATTCAAAGAAACATCAGATTTTGTACGTAGAAAAGATAAAGAGACGTGTTCATAACATCATGATAGAAACAAAGATGTTTTCATTCAATGTATGTTGAAATTATGAGTTTTTCTTGGTAGTGTTTAAACAAATTTTTGTTCATACCCAGATGAACATTTTCAGAGTTTCAGTTTTTTATGCAAAAGAGCATATGCTGGAGGAGAGCGAGGAGAGGAAAGAAACAGTAAGAAGTTCTCTGTTTTAACATTTTTTTTTTCATACAGCAAACATCAACTACTGGAGATGTAAAGAATATATCAGAACAACAAATGCTTCTTTCTCAGCAATGGCGGCTTTAAATCTCAGAAAAGAAAAACATTTCTTTCAAGTTAAAAGCCACGATTTCTTCTTGAAAAGCCAACATTTTATAAAGGAAAAAACAGCTTCCTGTATATGGTAAACGTTCTGGTCATAGCAAAGTGGTGGTATGGGAACAACAGTATGGAGTCTTTTCGCAGTAGAAACAAGCTTTCATAACAAAATGTTATCAAAAGCACAAACACTTAATAGTATTCTTAAAGAGGCCACGTTTTGTAATGTCCTGTTCAAGGATAACTTGGAATATCGGGACAACTACTTCAACTTCTCACACTTACTCTTTTTAATTCTTGCTCTTGAACTAAGTAATGGAGATGATGCACATTATCACTTGCTATTTCAGGTTCAATCAGCACTTTTAATGGGTGTGTGTGTGTGTCAATATGACTAGTAGCAATCTCTATTATATCAATATGCAGTATGCTATAGAATATGATATCCTATCACTTATAGTGATATAGGATTTTCTGCTTCTAAAGACTAATACGATGTTATTTCTGATATAGCGATGTGTATATGCAATTGATGTGGTATTACTTGCAGCAATATGCTTTGCTATGTCTGATATAACAATGTGAGTATACAAATGTGAAAGTATCGCTTTAACTGATAGGTTGTTGTTTCAGATTTGTTCTTGGATGTTTGCAACTATGTTGTTGTCTCTGATCTCCCTGTATGCTTGTGCCACCGGTTTGCCAAGGTAGGCAAGTGCTCAAATGAGCTGATTCAAATCTGGATGTATGTAATGATTTTATGGATTACATTGATTGCCTAATTTTTATACTGATATGCTTATTCTACTTATAAATTGTCCAATGAGATGATCTGTATTCAATGTATATATTTAATAATATGTGGTCTGCTCTTGTACGATCCTCACTTGCGTCCCCAAGATTTATTTCCCAATGAAATGAATGTTCGACGTTCTTCTCTGAGACACAACAACACCCCGATAGTATTCAATGGATTTAGCTCAATGTAACACGATCTAAGAGGAGTTCCACGATATCAACTTTCCCGTTTCTAGGCTCCCAATAATTATCAGCTATGTAGTCTCTTTGATAGTAATATTTTATAATTTCAATCCATAATTCTTATTCAACATGCATTTCACTTTGTAATGAAATATTCATCCTCTTTTGTATATCTCTCTAATCTGTAGTAATCTGCTATCTCCTTTTCCAAGTGCTTAATATGACAGTGATTGATATTCTTATACTCCTATGGTCGTCGCTGTTCTCGCCAGGTTTATACCCTCTTCCTCTCCCTTCTTACTATTTGTATCTCCAATATGTATTGATGTCTTCGGTGTATATACTACGATATATCTTCTGCAATCTATATATATATTCTGCGATATATATATTCTGGTCGCTGAGTGTATAGTGTATAATTGTCTTCGATAGGTATATATATCTTAATCTGCACTTGTATGAGATCGCTGTAATATAAGTCGTTGTATATATGTCAGACGGCTGCGGGTATATAACAATCTGCGATGTATTTATCAATCTCCAATATGTGTGTATCTTCCCCCTTGGATAGATGAATCCATTGTGGTCGTGATCATACTTTATGAAACACCGTAATATATAATAAGCCAACTAGATGTGATGATTAATCGCTGAGGGTGAATATTAGTCGCTGGCATCCTCATACACTAATCGATGACGTTGTTCAATGGATACTTCCCATGCCGATTGATTTGAACGCTGCCAATCATAATTCAAGTTGCTGTTATTTAAACGCTATTTGATACCGCTGTTATTGAAGTTATTTAAACCTTGCTTGATCCCTTCACCGCTCCCTGTATATCCCCTTTTCCCTATCGGCATTCTCCATTTGTATGTGCCGTGGGAAGGGAAAGGTAGCGACCTTTCCTGGGTCGCGATCTTTTTCCCTCTATGTTTATATCAATAATTTTACTAATAGTTAAAGTGTTAATTATTATTATATCAATAAATGATATATTATTAATATCATATATGGTTGATTATTAATATTAATTTATAATATATCAATAACATATTATTAATTATTACTATATATTATATTATTGATTATTATTATATAATAATATATTATTACATAATCAATTGTATTATTATTTTTTTGTTTATTATTATAATATCAATAATATATTATATTATTATTATTCTTATCATTTATTGCTAAATTCTTATTTGAGGAAAAGGGATATTAAAATATAATTATATTATTATATTTAATAATAGATTATATTTTCTATTATTATATTATTGTATTCATATAATATAATATAATATTATATTGATTATATTATTTCGTTAAATAACAAATTATAGTATTATTTATTTATTTTTATTATTTCTTATGAAATTGTATTCAAGAAAGGGGGATATTACACATTTCGCAGTCAAAGATGCCACATCTTCAGCAAAGACAACAAACCACAGTTTCTTTTATGGCGGCCAGCAGAGTAGGGAAAATGTTTTAAAGGAAAGAAGCCACGATAGCAAGTTTTTCCATACCTTTCCCAGCCATTGAAGGAAGAAAGGTCACATTCCAGCAGAAGAAGACAGATTTCAAGCAAAGGTGAAGAAAATCCTTCCATGGCGGCTGCAAAAGGGTTTCGAAACCCTTCTCCAAAAGCTCACGATTTCTTCCAAGAAGAAAATCAAATGCAAATGACAAGAGGAAAAGCATTTTGTTTCATCTTTAGGGCTGGGCGGCTTATTTCATATTCTATTCATTTTGAAATCCGGGGGTGTTCTTTTTAATTTCTAGTCGGATTTCCTTCAAACTTGTAAGTGATAAAATTAATTCATCCGCTATGATAATAAATTAACATAATTAATATAGTAATATATTACTTAAATCAAGTGATATATTACTATATTATTTATGCTAATTTATTAAGTGAGTTTATTTTATTTTCATTTTAAATTTTGCAAATCTTGTAATTAAAAAATAATTAATTGATATTGTTATAAATCAATTAATTATTATTTAAAAATTGCAAATTTAAAATAAAGCAAATTACAAATTGATTTATAAGTCTTTTAGTCAATTTTCGAGTTTGGAGAGATAAGGGTGTATTTAATGGCTTGAAAGACTTCTTGGGATTTATGGCGGTTTGGAGACATAAGGAGAGCATATAGGGCTGGTAGAGCAAATTTAGGAACTTCTTGAGTTCTTATAGGACTGATGGGTCGGATTTGACTTTCCTCTAGGTTTTAGGAGGCATTTATGGCCAGTTGGAGCCTTTTGGGGGTTGTTTGGATGAGTCACATGGATGGTTAATGCCTTGGTTAGACTTTTTCCGTCTCTTGGTGCTTTTTGGAGGAGTTTTAGGTCCTATTTTGGGGGATTTATTGTTGCATCCGACCCAAGGGGTTGGGTACTTAGTAAAGTTTGTAACTCATTTTGGAGTTAGTTCTAATTATGCAGAGGAGGGTTTTGTGACATATTTTGTCCTTGACAGTTTTATTGCAGAAGTTTGTAACTCACTTTTGAAGATCAAATACAAGTAACAGCAGTTGAGTTTATGTTATTTGAATTTCTTTTGGAACTTTCTTTTCTTTTTGCAGTTCTGTGTGCATTTTCAGGTGATTTGATAAAGGTAACTAGTGAGTTTTCTGTCATTCCATATTATTTTGTCTCACCTAAACACCTAGTTGCAGAAAAGTATGTTTGCTTGCAAGTTGTAGTTTATGTCTTAGGATGTGAAATTGATAAGTGAGGTATTTGTTTTCCTCCTTGGTTTGGTTCATATTTCAGACTTTATTACAAAATACTTATGCAAGCCTATACAGAAAGGATGTGTTTTGTATTCATTCAGATAGTGTAAAGCCCTTCTTTAGTTATTTGTAGTTGCACTTTTATATCATTTTGGTGTATCACCTGGTTCACAGTAGTTTAGTTTCAGTCTTAGTTTTCTTTTCAGTATCTCTTTCCCTTTCATTCAAGTTTTGGTTAAGTTTTTAGGAGCTATAAGTGATCATCAAATAGGAACCCGCCTAGAATCCGGAGGTTTCATTTCCAGATATGCATTTCCCACATGTAGAAATGAATCCCATGTTAGGCAAGATTGTTAAACTGGTATAGTTTAACAGGGTGCAAATTCTAAGCCTTTAACAGTTTTGGCACGCCCGGTGGGACCAGAAGTTCAAGTTTTTAGTTTCATGCTGGTTTGATATACTGTTAGTGTGAAAATTTGACTTGTTTGAGGTTGTTATTAAGTGTATCTGTGTAATGTCCCCGTTTTTGTCAGCATCTGAGTTTAAGAGATTAGCCTATTATTGTGATCCTCGTAGGCTAATTATTGCGGATAGAGGATCTTCTGAGGCACAAACTTGGCTTGGGAGAGTCTTGTCTTCCCCACAATTCAGTAAGTTACAGGTTGGTCTTCATTTGGCTCAAATTGGACTTCGTTTGAGCTTAGTTTTGGTGTGCTTACTATTTGTGGTAATTCGGGTGTTGATTGAGATGGACCCTTTCTATTTTTGGAAAGTGCATTTGGCCACATGGAGAAATAATAGGTGTGACTCCTATTACAGACGACATATTAAAATGATGAGTATTTTAGGAGTTATTAAATTTTAGTGGCCAAATTATTATTAAATCATTAAATGGCTTATTATAAAGTTATAAATTAACTTTATAATTTCACTTAAGTTGAGGGTTGAGTCATCATTGGAAGGGGCCATTTATTTAATTGGTTTTAAGCCCAAGTCACATTATTATAATAATGTTTTTAAAGAAAGTTACTAAAAGAGTTTTGTTGAGTGGAATTCATTTGGGAAACTTTTGTTTTTAAAGGAAGTTGTTAAAAGGGAGTTGTGTTGAGTGGAATTCATTTGGGAAACTTTTGTTTTTAAAGGAAATTGTTAAAAAGGAGTTGTGTTGAGTGGAATTCATTTGGGAAACTTTTGTCAATAGAGAATTATAAATATGAGCCCATTTGATGAGAAAATGATCGATTGAATATATTATATTTTGTTTGTTTTCTCTGAGGAGAAGTTTCTGATCTGTGCCTTTGCATAAGTAGAAGGGTCAAATTGGCTTCTAGAAGACTGATTCTTCTGAAGTTAATATCAATTTGTTGCTGAAGTATAACAAATTGTAATTGCATCACCTCTCTACTGTGAAGTCTGTGGCTAAGAGAGTTTGTATGA
>MU226504.1:3006360-3032574 GCA_018584345.1 Thuja plicata | reverse complement strand
TCTGAAGTTAATATCAATTTGTTGCTAAAGTATAACAAATTGTAATTGCATCACCTCTCTACTATGAAGTCTGTGGCTAAGAGAGTTTGTATGAGTTCGGGGTTTATGCACACTGAGCGTGTAGATCAATTTAATTCTGATTTGTCTACATTTTACTGAGTTCTGCTGGAAGAGTGTGATTTATTGCAAGGGCTGAAGTATTGTATCAATCTGCAATTTATTTCTGGACTGACTGGTTTTGTGAGAGCAGCGTTTGTATTCTTGGAGCTGCATTTTAGTTTGGCTGGACAGGTTCCTCAATAATTAAATTTCATGGATTTAGATTTATAAATTCATTTTCCAGAATTCTACAAGTTTATGTTTTGAATAAAACTGTTATGTATTGGATTTAAGAAATGCAAGTGAAATGAATATATAGATAAAGAGCAATTCCAGAATTCGTCAAATATTTGTATCTTGTAAAGGGAATTCTATTAAGAACTATCTGAACTTGCCTGCAAAGTGTTTGCTAAAATGCTTAAATTCTGAATTTGTTAACAAGTTGGAGTTATTAAAATTGTAGCCAAGTTGGGTTCTTTACAATCTAGCGACTCCATGGTGAAAGAGCAGTGATTGTAGTGCTGCAATAATTTTTTATGAGAAAAATTGAGACAAGAAGTTCAAGTACATTTGAATATTTGTAGTTGGAAACACCCCAAAGGAAGGGCAGAACTCTCAAACGAACTTCACATACAAAGAGGGTTCAATCTTCTCCTCCAAGAGTTTATGTAAGAAGAGGAAGGCCAAAGGAGAGAGAAAATCCTGCAAGGCATTTAGCATCACTAACTATAAGAACATAATTTTCTGATCCTTTTGAATCATCCGTTTTACAGACCAATTCAGGGACTGTTTTTGCCTCAGCAGCAAGTACTTTTCAGGCAAGTTCTAGTGGTGTTTCAGCAAGTATTTCAGTTTCTGCTTTGGCAAATTCTAGTGTTGGTTTAGCAAGTGCATCAGCACAAGTTAGCAATATGGCTTTACCCAGAGCTTTTGCTTTCGTACCCTTTGATCAAGGCAACCCTTTAAATCTTGCTGCGCACAATGACATACCTTTAGCAGCCTTGAAAGGGCTACCAGACTTCACAGGGGAAAGTCAAACGACCGCTTTTGAGCACATTAGAGATGTGGCTTCCATCTGCAATGTTCACCATGTGACACAAGATAATGTTGCAGTCAAATTATTAGCAGCTTCATTCAAAGGCAAAGCATTGGAGTGGTTTAGGAATCTACCTGTAGCTTCCATTTCCACATGGGATGAATTGGGTGATGCTTTCACCAAGTTCTTTGAAGGTAAGTCAGACCATTTGTCACTTGTAGAGCAGTTAACAACTATTAAAAGAGCCCCACAAGAGCTGATGATAGATTTCAATTCCTGTTTTCAGAAAACGTGGAATAGAATACCAGTGGTGGTAATGCCAAGTGCAGATTATGCTTTTCTATACTACCTGAAGAGCTTGAACAGTGATATTTCAGTGATGATTTAGTCTCTGGGAGGTACTTCACTGGCACAAGCTTTCAACGTTGCTGTTAAAGCTGAAAATAGCCTTATTCAGGCAGGTAAAATTGCCCCTAGGCCTCCTATGCCTTACTTTCCTAATATACAGTCAAATATGCCCCTTAGTATACCGCCAATGGCTCCTTTACCTACTGTTTCAGTTGGTTCTACTATTGGAGGTCATGAAAATATATCAGCTGGTCCATCAAATGAGTTGCAAGAAATTAAGAGCAGCCAGCAAAAAATAGAAAGTATAATGCAGACCTTGGGAAATGAGCTCACAAGCATGAAAAAGCAGTATCAAGGTCCCAGGCTAGCATTTCAATAGCAAAATCAGGGCTTTAATCAGCAAAATCAGAATCAAGGTCAACAATATCAGCAGAATAGACAACCATATCAGAGCAATTTCCAAGGTGGGAGGCAAAACATTAATCAAAGGTCTTATCAACCTTACAATCCAGCTCCTTTAAGTGCTGCTAATCCAGTAAGAGACTTGACACCAGTGCAAAATAACCTAATAGCAGAAGCAGATTGGTGTTATCTGTGCAATCAAGCACATAATCAGTCTACATGTTCAAATGGGGTGATTAATCAAGCTCTCATGGTTCAAAATGCTGCAAGCTCACAGCTGGATGCATCTTCCAGTGGACCCGAGCAACCGCATGATATACACACCATGGATACTGGTTTCCTTAACTGGCAAGGAGGAGAGTTTTGTGGTTTGAATGGTGATCCATCAATTGCGACATATTCTAGAGCAAAGAAAAGAGCTTTTGAAGTGGAGCAAGCAATAGATAAAGATAAAGGACGTGCAACTACAGACTCATTATCTACACAAATTCCAAGTATTTTAAAGAAAACTCCTGCTATACTAGCTAAGGAACAGCCTCAACGGGACGCAGATTCAACTGCTGTCAAGTCACAAAATAAAGCATATTCACCTGTACCTTTCAACATTGTAGACAACATGAAGAAAATGAATGTTTCCATGAGTATGTGGGATTCTTTGGCTATTCCAGGTCAAGCAGATAGTTTGAAGAGAGCACTAAAAGAGGAGATCAACCCCAAGGTGACTTTTGCTGGCCGTAATACAGCGGCTGTCTTAACTAATGCTGCGGTTCAGAGTGATGAAAAGAAGACCAGCAATAAGGAAACACCTGCAGTTCAAGGTAAGAATGTAAAACCTCCACCGTTTTATGTTAACCTTGTCATTGGTGACAATTTGGTGCATAACTGCATGGTGGACAGCGGAGCTACATGCTCTGTTATGCCGAAGAAAATAGTTGACCAGTTAGGTTTAAGGTATGAACAGTTGGAGAAAGGTGTAGTACAACTTGATGGTTCAGCTGTCAAAACAATAGGTCTTATCAAAGATGCCAATTTGACTTTGCATGCATGCCCCAATTTCTCTATATCCCAAGATATCTATGTTATAGATTTACCTCCGTATTTTGCCCTGTGCTTATCAAGAGAATTTACTGCCAAAATAGGAGGGTACCTATCATTCGATTGGTCCCATATGCTTTTCTGTACTAGGTACGGTACCAAAGTTACCATCCAGTCTGAATTATTGTCCAAAGACCATATTGAGCCATACATGCCCAATGTCATTAATGCTAATTGTGTAATTTTTGAGCATGATGAACATGCTACAGCTACAGAATCCAGGACTCAAATTAGTGAAACTTCGGATATCTTACTAGATGAATGGGCAGCAGAAAACATCTTAAGTGACGAAGCTAGTCTTTTGGTGGATGCTGGTTTAGGAAACTATATGTTTCATGAAGCTGGCTTAGTAATACCGAATTTGGTCAAAAGAGAGGAGGTTACTGGTGAGCAACATAATAGTGTTTGGGAGATGTTTTTTGATGTCTCCTGAAGCAAGAATGGTGCTGGTGGTCGTGCAATGCTTGTTTCACCGAAAGGTGAGAAATATTATTTAGCTTTCCGTTTCAGTTTTGGTCGTACCAATAATGCAGCGGAATATGAAGGTTTGATCCATGGCCTGATTGGGCTAGAAAGCGTGGGATTAAGCATTTAAAGGTACATGGGGACAGTGAACTGATAGTTAATCAGGTTAGAGGTCTGAATGCATTTAAAAATGATACATTGAAAGCATATAAAAATAGAGTGTGGGATGCTATAGAGGATTTTGATGCTTTTAACCTTATTGCCATACCAAGGATTAAAAATCAGCATGCTGATCGCTTGGCTGTTGTTGGAGCTCAATTTGACATACCGGATAATATTAAAAAGGGGTGTGAACAACAGCATATCAAGGTCATTGTTAGACCTTCTATACCTGACAATAACATAAATTGGCAGGTGTTCGAAAGTGATGAACAAATCTTACAATTTCTGCTGGAGGAAGATATGTTTGCTGCCTCAAATCAGAGTAGAATTGAGCAGCAATACGAAACCTAGATCATTCAGTTAAAGTCAAACAAGCTGCCAAAGGGACTTGTTACCTTGGAGTCTATTTTCAATTTAGATGATCAAGCTAAAAGGGACAAGACAAGCTTGCTGGTTCCACAAGAACATTACGAGAATGTGGAGGTTGCACCTGGGAAGAGCTTAAAATTTGGTAAGGTAAACACTTCTTCTGAAAAAAAGTCTTATGTTCAACTTTTTCAAGAATTTGCAGATGTATTTGCTTGAGAGTATAGTGATTTAAAAGGCTTTAATCCTGAATTAGCACAACATACCATAGAGCTAGAGCCTAGTGCCAAGCCTGTGAGGTAGAGGCAAAGACCAGTCAACCCAAAATTAGAGCCATTGATGCAAAAAGAGGTATTTAGGTTGATAGAAAGTGGCATTATCTTTCCTATCAAACATACCAGTTGGGTATCCAATCTAATTTATGTGTTGACTTCAGGGATTTAAATAGGGCATCTTTGAAGGATAGGCATCCCCTTCCCTCTATGGAACAAATACTTCAATGTGTTGCTGGTTCAGAACGTTTTTAATTATCGGATGGGTATTCGGGCTATAATCAAATTCTGGTCAGAAATGAAGACCAATATAAAATAACATTCACCACTAAGTGGGGCACCATAGCATACAAAAGAATGCCCTTTGGCCTGACAAATGCAGGAGCAACATTCCAAAAGGCTATGGACATGGCCTTTAACAATTTAATGTACAAGTTTGTCTTGGTGTATCTTGATGATATTACAGTTTACTCCAAGGAGGCAGCAGATCATATTGGCCATCTCAGACGGATCTTTGAGCGTTGTAGGGAGTTTGGTGTTTCACTGAACCCCAAAAAATGTCTTTGATGTTCATGAAGGTGTGTTCTTGGGTTATGTTGTTTCTAAGCAAGGAGTTACAGTGGATCCGGAAAGGATAGCAGCAATTTTAGACTTGCCACTGCCACATCATAAGAAAGGTTTGCAGTCTTTCATTGGGAGGATTAATTTTGTTAGACGTTTCTTGCCTAACATTGTTGATTTATTGAAACCGCTATCTGCTATGCTAAAAAAGAATGCTGTTTTTAGTTGGACAAAAGAAGCCAAAGGTAGTTTTCAAATTATCAAAGAGTCTCTAGCAGCAGCTCCTGCTTTAGTAAACCTAGATTTCAGCAAGGACTTTATCCTTTATGCATATGGCGGTTATGAAACTATCTCTGCAATGTTGGTACAGCAAAATGTAGAAGGATTGGAGCAGCCAATTGCATTTTTCAGCCAGGGCTTAGAAGATTATGAGCAAAGCTACAACTTTGTTGAAAAGCATGTCCTTGCTGTGGTAAAGAGCCTCAAAAAGTTCAGACACTTGTTGTCCCATAAAAAGATTCATCTAAGAGTTGCGCACCCCAGTGTCAAAGAATTTTTACTCAGTAAAGACTTGAACGAAAAAAGAGCTGGTTGGATAACACGGGTCATGGAGTATGACGTGGATATTCAGGTGACCAAGTTAGTTAGAGGCAAAGGCCTATGTGAGCAAATTGCAAACAATGAGATTTCAGAGCTCCAGGGACAAGCAGAAACAATGTTATTGCTTGGTGAGACAGCTGATAATGATAGGGTAGCAAGCTGGTTACATGACATGGTTCATTTTTTGAGAACCAGTGAGTGCACGACAAATTTGGACAAGGCAAAAAGAAGGTATTATCGGTTACAATCGGTTCCTTTTGTATTGATTAATGATGTATTATACAGAAAGGATCATAATGGTGTCCTCAGATGTATTGATTCAAACCAGATTGCGGACATTTTGCATGAGTTTCATGATGGTATTTAGGAGGCCATTTCTCTCCCAGAACTACTGCATACAAGATTTTGAGGGTTGGTTATTATTGGCCAGATATTTTTAAGGACAGCCATGCATATGTGAGGAAGTGTGTGAAATGCGCAATGTTTGCAGGAAAAGAAAGGCTGCTAGCTTTGCCTTTGCAGCCAATTAAAACAGAACAGCCTTTTCAAAAGTGGGGTGTTGACTTTATAGGTCTTATCAACTCTCCATCAAGTGCGCGACATAAGTGGATAATCACTGCCATTGATTATTTCACGTGCTGGACAGAGGCAACAATGCTAAAGGATGCATATGAGACAACTGTCCTTAATTTTTATGATGATATTGTGAACAGATTTGGAGTTCCTGATTCTATAATTTCAGACAATGCCCTGGCATTTGCTGGTTTAAAAGTGACTGATTGGGCAATTAGGAATGGTATTTACCTTAGTACCAGTTCTAATTATTACCCTCAGGGCAATGGACTAGCAGAGTCCACGAACAAGAACCTAATCAGAATTATCAAGAGAACTCTGCAGGAGAATCAGCGTGATTGGCATTCCAAGTTGAAGGCTGCCCTATGGGTAGACAGAATTACCCCAAAACAAGTTATTGGGAAGTCACCTTATCGGTTAGTATATGGGAAGGAAGCTCGTTTGTCTATTGAAATAGAGCTGCCAACACTTGATCTTGCTAGCCAACTGGTTCTATTCGAAGAAGAGGATCCTATGCAGGTGCGTTACGCACAGTTGATGGAATTAGAAGAAAGCAGGAAAAAGGCAATGCAAACGATGAACTTTCAGCAGTTGCAAGTCAAAAGGAACTTTGACAAGAAGGCAAGATTGAGGGATTTCCATGTGGGAGATGTTGTCCTCAAGTGGGATGAACTAAAGAGCAAACCGGGTAAGCATGCTAAATTTGATTCTTTTTTGGGGAGGCCCGTTTGTGATAGTTGAGCGCAAGGGACAGAATGCTTTCCATCTGTCTACGCTTGAAGGAAAGGACTTACCAATACCAGTCAATGGTATTCACCTCAAAAGCTGTTTTGAGGAATGTCCTACTTTGTAAACTCTAGTATAGTTTCCGAATAAGGTGTTGCTGCACCATTTTTTTTTGCTTTGAGGTTTTCCTTTTCTAGGTTTAGTTTCCCTTGTTAGTTGTTAGTCTCAACAAAACACTCTTAACAACACATTCATACATATTAGGGTGTCTACATATCAAAATTCTATATCACACATGCAGTAGATTTTCTCAACTGTCATATGTGTTATACAACATCCATACATAGGCATCCTGATACATACCAACATGCTGTTAAGAATGTTTCTGTTGTTGGTTAGTTAGTTTTCCAATTTTCCCTAAGTGTTTTCAGAACACAGGCTGCCTCATGTTTTTAGAACTGACAGATGACTAGTAATAATCAATATTTTACAACATTTTGAGTGCACACCTATTCCTTAGGATAGGGGAGCTGTTCTACCACAAGCCATAAATCTGCAATCAAAATCCTATCCTACACTGATAATTACCAGCCACCTATCCAAATTTGAGTATTGTACCTAATTGACCCACTGCCCAATGGATGATTAAGGCTATTGATTTTGTGTATAGCAGACATACATACAACAAAGGTCGCCAAAATGTTATCAAAATTTCACTATTCTAGCATTTTTGTTGTAAAAAGATACATTTTGAATCAATTGACCTTATTGATACACAAACAGAAAGATAAAATGCATCATTGTGAAATTTCTAGAAGAATCATTTCATTTGCATTGAACAATGATAAAATTACATTTTTGAGTTCACTCATTTGAAAACATAAATGCATGTATTCAGACCAGCTCAAATTGAAAGCCTCACACAAGTCGTGAGTATAGCCTATCATTTCTCCTACAGATTTAAAACAGAATTAAAAGACATAATAAGAGAGAGAAATAGGTTAAGGATAACCAGTCATTGCCTGTTGCTTTGACTGGTTATAACTGGCGAGGTTGGCTGATCCTGGGTCTTTTCTGTCTTTGCGAGTCTCACGCCAAGCTCCTGAATCCTGCAAAATTGAAAAGGCAATGACGTTAGATCCCCATGCGGATCTAAGCAATGACTGGTTGTCAAAATCTACTTCATGCTTATGCTGCAATTTTAACGCTGTCCTGAATCTGAAGAAGAAAACATCAGAGTGCTGAAAGTGATTGTGACAGAAGAAATATTTTTGCTAATGTGTTTGTTCCATGTGCAGGTTAGATTTTAACTCCAACAGGCATGTGCCCCTAACCAAGGCTCCCTTAAAGGTACAAGCCCGAAATACCTATTGGAGTTAGAATCTGATTAAACAGGTACAGTCAATCATCAACAGAATGTTGAAGGGACGTGTGAGTCATACACATGAAACCTTCCGTTCTGTTCTCATTTGATTGAACAAGTTAATCATCAGACAAACTTTGAAGGTACATACTCACTTTGGGTGCGAAACCTCTGGTTTTATTCTAGTTTTCAAGGATATTTGTGTCAAATGCAAAGAGAAAAAAAAAATCAAAACATATTTGAAATCCGGGGGTGTTCTTTTTAATTTCTAGTCGGATTTCCTTCAAACTTGTAAGCGATAAAATTAATTCATCCACTATGATAATAAATTAACATAAGTAATATAGTAATATATTACTTAAATCAAGTGATATATTACTATATTATTTATGCTAATTTATTAAGTGAGTTTATTTTATTTTCATTTTAAATTTTGCAAATATTGTAATTGAAAAATAATTAATTGATATTGTTATAAATCAATTAATTTTTATTTAAAAATTGCAAATTTAAAATAAAGCAAATTACAAATTGATTTATAAGTCTTTGAGTCAATTTCCGAGTTTGGAGAGATAAGGGTGTATTTAATGGGTTGAAAGACTTCTTCTTGGGATTTATGGCGGTTTGGAGACATAAAGAGAGCATATAGGGCTGGTAGAGCAGATTTAGGAACTTCTTGAGTTCTTATAGGACTTATGGGTCGGATTTGACTTTCCTCTAGGTTTTAGGAGGCATTTATGGCCAGTTGGAGCCTTTTCGGGGTTGTTTGGATAAGTCACATGGATGGTTAATGCCTTGGTTAGACTTTTTCAGTCTCTTGGTGCTTTTTGGCGGAGTTTTAGGTCCTATTTTGGGGGATTTATTGTTGCATCTGACCCAAGGGGTTGGGTACTTAGTAAAGTTTGTAACTCATTTTGGAGTTAGTTCTGATTATGCAGAGGAAGGTTTTGTGCCATATTTTGTCCTTGACAGTTTTATTGCAGAAGTTTGTAACTCACTTTTGAAGATCAAATACAAGTAACATCAGCTGAGTTTATGTTATCTGAATTTCTTTTGGAGCCTTCTTTTCTTTCTGCATTTCTATGTGCATTTTCAGGTAATTTGATAAAGGTAACTAGTGAGTTTTCTGTCATTCCATGTTATTTTGTCTCACCTAAACACCTAGTTGCAGAAAAGTATGTTTGCTTGCAGGTTGTAGTTTATGTCTTAGGGTGTGAAATTGATAAGTGAGGTATTTTTTTTCCTGCTTGGTTTGGTTCATATTTCAGACTTTATTACAAAATACTTATGCAAGGCTATACAGAAAGGATGTGTTTTGTATTCATTTAGATAGTGTAAAGCCCTTCTTCAGTTATTTGTAGTTGCACTTTCATATCATTTTGGTGTATCACCTAGTTCACAGTAGTTTAGTTTCAGTCTTAGTTTTCTTTTTAGTATCTCTTCCCCTTTCCTTCAAGTTTTGGTTAAGTTTTTAGAAGCTATAAGTGATCATCAAATAGGAACTGGCCTAGAATCCGGAGGTTTCATTTTCAGATATGCATTTCCCACATGCAGAAATGAATCCCATGTTAGGCAAGATTGTTAAACTGGTGTAGTTTAACAAGGTGCGAATTCTAAGCCTTAACAATAACATCATAGGAAACCTTATCTTCATGCAGCTGTTTGAATGCAACTAATTTATCTTCAAACATCAGTAGCTCCTCCCCAACTGGAAGTCATCATGAAGTGTCTTGCACCCAACACCTTCCTTAATGTAAGTCCAATTTTTAACGTCCATGGGATCAATTGCATGCTGGTCACTAATTGCTGAAAATTCATTATAAAGATTTCTAGATACTTCACCTGAAGTGACCTCTTGTTCTTCTTTCTTTTCGTTTTGTGATGTAGACCCCTTGAAAATGGAAGTCATATACCGTGCTAATCTGTCTATGGTTGCCGGGTGTGAAAGCAATTCACCCATCCTTTCCTAACTTTGTCTAAGCTTCTCCAGTTCTTTTATCATGGCTTTTGACTGCTTCCTAGAAATAGTCATGTTGTTCAGCTGGTTTCCCTATTTGATTGAATTCCTGGATCTTTCCGCAACTAAAACAACTGCAAGAGTGTTGGTCATTCGAAATCAAATTGTGAGCTCAATGATTTCCAACCCCAATAGGATGGCAGGAAACCACTCTGATACCACTGTAAGAACCCTCTGTGGTTCTAACTCTGTCCACTGTTGCTAATAATGTTTTTGTTTTGATATTTTGTATTTTTCAAAATATTTGTCTTTTTTTTATTTTTGACAATATTGGAATTTCAAAATAACAATGCTTAGGATTCAAATATTAATGCTAACTTTGCACATCAACTCTTATTTCATTAAATACTCAAATTGCATTCATTTACAATGCTAAATTTAAATGCATCAACAACAATTTTATTTTATCTAAAAATACCTGGAAGTCTGTATTCTTTGTAACTGCTGAACTACCAAAGAATATCGCAGCTTTGAGAATTGGAGCATATCTTGATGCCAAAGACTGGAGTCCTTAACGTTGGCACCCAAGAAATCACAAATGAACCATAAACTTCAAGCACTGACCTAGGAATTATTAACGCTGCCCTTAGAAACTGAATGTCGTCCCTCTCTAGAAGACTAGCGGCTGCCGTTATCAGACTCCTACTATAGCTGTAATGGCTGCCAATAATCAATGCACGCTGGGTTTTATATCTGCTCCCAAGTCTAATCGAAACTATAGACACAAACTTATAAACTCCTGCAAGTTATTTCATTCATGACCCCTGAATAAAGCCATTGCGGATTGACACAAATCGTTGGATGTTTCACCAATTCTGAGTGCTTTGGCAATGTAGAATTTGCAATTCCACAAGCATGCAAATACTGAAACCCTTCTCAAAACCTCTCACCCAAATTCACAATAACAAATGTTAATCCGATGGGTTGAACTTTGCATTTGAATGTATTTATAACTCTCATGACAAATCGACCAGAGGCTTCAACAACACACTTACCATAACTCAAATCATAACTTAGGCATTTGAATTGTATTTTCTTTCGTTGCAAAGATTGAAATATATTTCCCTCCAATAATAAGCACCAAGTCACTTAATATTTAAATAAACAGTTAATGCACTTGAGCACACTTAGTAATATAAACTTTCATATTTAATCATTAATTAAATAAAATTTAATTAATGATTGTGCATGAATTTAATAGCTCATTAAATTCTTTGAAGGACTCATTCCAAAACTAAGTGCTCACTGGCTGACCCAGACGCCAAGGTGCTCTGCCGAAAATAACACTGACCATAAATTGACTTACCATAAATAGTAAGTCTCAAACTGAAAGTTCTGCCGATGTCCCCACAAGTCCATGCTACTACCAACTGCTCAGGTGCCTTGCTCAGAATAGTAACCCTGACTCTCTCGAAATAGTAACTTACTATATATAGTAAATGTGCCAATCTAACTCAAACGAAGAGCAATCCTGAACATCCCTGACCACTAGAGTGGGAAAAAAGCCTCTGGCTCAACCAACCGAGACCCTCTATTCAACTGATTAGCCTATGAGGGTCGCAAAGATAGGCCAATCCTATGAACACTTATGCTCGCGAAATAGGGGACATTATAGTGCACCCCTCTGCCGCACCCACCATACACACCTTTGCAAACTTAACCATATGACTGCTTGCATTAAATGGTCTGCAGTTGTATGATACTCTAGTCATATGACTGACCATGCAAATCAGTTTCACAGCAATACAACTCTCATAAAATCATTTACAGTAGCATGTTCCCTCTTTATGGTCTCTAAAATTAGAATTGATTGAGGGCATTGATTTGTATGCAATTGAAAAACTCCACCATACAGCCTATAGTTGTTTTGATGAGAAAATTAACCAACTACTAAACTTTTTGCTCTACATACTGTGAAAACAACATTTGCCATACTTAGTCCCCTCCATATGCTTGGTAGAGTTGCGGACAATCATATGACCGGCAGATTTGACCGTACACTATGCAAAAACTGTCAAATGCTTCTAGTTGGAAGCATAGTCTTATGCCACACAAAGTTTTCCTTCTATCGTAGAGTCCTTGAGAAGTGCTCAAAAGATTGAATTATTTTTCACCGGTTAGTTTCATTGCACTTTCTGATAGTTTGGATGTTTGCAAGGATATTAAACTAGTGACACAATTTATGAAGTTGTACAATTATTGGCACATACATTCACATTACCTTGTGCAAAATCCTAGGTGCAATAAGGAGTGTGCAAGCTATAAGTTTCCTTTTTTATTTCTAGCTGAAGAAAGAATTGCAGATTTAAAGCTGGCTGAGCAGGAAAATCAAAATCACAAAGGTTTTTCTAGTGCTGTTATGGCTGCAAAACATAAACCCAACAAGTGGCAGGGACATCTTCTGTGATAAGTCCAAATGCTTGGATAACTGCTCTGGATAAAGTTGATATGTGTGTTTTGTTGTTGGTCAGGAATTTGAATTTTCTTTGAGTGGGATAATGTAGTTAGCATAATTCGAATGTATCATATTTTGTCAGTTCTTGTGTAGCCAAGTTATTTTGTGAGTTCATTGTGTTTTGGTTAGTTTGTTAATAAATAGTTGTAATTGGTTACAAATGGTCATGGTCTAACCGACAATTATTGGGTCCCCTAAATAGAATTGTTGGAGAAAATATGTCTGATTCATGGATGGTCCACCCCAATCTACATACATTGTAATTGAACACTACCCTCAATAAAGCATTTACTGTGTTATTCTTATACATTAATCTGGTTTATGGTATCATATATAAATTATTTTATATTGTAGCAATTGGTATAGCAACTAGATGGTAGTATAAAACTATTTAATGTTATATCCAAATCTCAATAGTTTGATGCTTCATGCTTTCATTTTTATATAATTGTATCTGTTTAACATATTAGGGATTATCTGATACTTCTGACACTTCTAACCATGCAGTATGGCGGTGGCAAGGTGATTCGTCCAGGGGATGTACTTGAAAGTAAAGAGGAGAAGGCAGCTCGTGAAGCTCGAACAAAGAAAATTATTGATGCTTACAAGGAGAAGATGGGTGAAAATGTAGATCCAAAAGTCAAGGCAAAGTGTGAAAAGGTAAAGGGAGAAATGGCATAATTTGACAAGAAGATTGTCTAGATTGTCAACCATTACGTATTTCTTTGGTATATTTATAACTTTATCCACATAATTCCTCAAGAATGATTGTTGTTAGTGTCTACTTCCATTTTAGCCTTTATTGTATATAGACCTCCAAAAGCTTTAGATGGAAACTTTGGTATGGTTGAGAAACTTTCATGAGGTTGAAATTTCAACAAGCATGGTCTTATGGATGCCTATGCTGTTGTGGTTGACTGCCATGCCACATGGATTCAATAGCTAACATTTATTATTTGAATGTTTGTTTAAACAATACTAATATTTAAATTTAGAAAAGTATTATGCATCTTAAGTATGATCCATTATGTAAGAAGTTTGGGGATGCATCTTTCGTATTACTCACATGAGAAGTTTATTTTCATTGTGTTGCTATTCATACTTTCACACACCAGTGCGAACATGAAGGATATAAGACCCAACTCTTAGGAATATAATCACATGCATAATATGAAAATAAGGAGCTCAAGGTTACACGCTGATGTAAAGTGAAGAAATGAGCATGCTGCTAAGGATAGTAAAATGAGTACTTCACCAGATCCAAAGATTGCTGTAGTACAAGAAATCTCTGAACTATTATACTAAACAATAGTAATACAAACTATGTGAGAACAACATCATAATCCTATTTAAGCCAATAGAACATAATCATTAGTGAGACACAAGATGTCTAAAACTCGGATCATTTTCATTATGAGCATTTGTAAAGTCTGGTATAACTGAAATACTTGGAAACCTATTTTACACGGGGACTTGTTTCCTGTCCCCGTCCCCGAAACATTTCGTGGACAATGGGATGAAAAGGAAGCGTCCCCTAGCCATCCCCGATTTCAAAAAACTGTAGGAAATGGCAGGAAATGTCCCCTATCTGTCCTTGAAACGAAAAAGTGTCCCCTACACATTCGGATGATTTTTGGCATTAGAACAAAAACACTTTTTAAAAAATAAATTCTTTTTGCCAAAGAAGCAATGTGAGGGGCCGACAAGGTTCAAATTTGTGTCCATAGACGATAAAATTCAAATGAAGTTCGGCATGGGAAAAATTTCGGCAAAAAAATTTGTGATTAAATATGTTTAAAATTTTAATTTAAATAAAATAGATATATCAAATTTTATTTATTAAATAATAAATATTAAAATATATTAAAATCATAAATGTAATATTTATTTTAAATTTTTAAATATTCATCATAATAAACATATTAAATAAAAATAGGTTAAATAATTTATATATTAAATAAAAATGCCTTAGTTTCATATGACATAGGCTGTGCAAGCGACCTGTTATATTTTGATGTTTGAGACTTTGGATACATGTTTAGACATTTTGATTTGGAAATTTATATTGATAAACCGTGGTTTTGATGTCTGAAACTATTCTTATAATGTTGTTATATTGATTTATACTGTTGCTATGATCATTTATGTTGTTATACTGCTGTTGTAACTCGTGAGTCCGTGATTTATTGGCATATTGTCTTGTTATCAATTATTGACATCTCTCTCTCTCTCTCTCTCTCTCTCTCTCTAATATCTCTGAGTTACCGGATTCGGACACTGGATTCGGGTCCAGGTCCGATCCAGGTCCAGATTCGCGGACCAGTCCGCGTTGGATCCGGGCAGGGTATGGGTCTGTCTGGATCCACAGCCCGCGTATCCCGACAGATCCACAGGTCTAGATTCGGACCCTGCCCGGATTCAGCGCAGACCCGTGGGGATCTTGCGTGGACCCTCGAGGACCCCGCGCAGATCCCTAGGGACCTATGACCAAGCATCATAGAAAGTGGGTCCAAGCCACTTAAAAATTATGTTTTTTATTATTATTTTTCTTTCTAACCCTAAAACGACCCTTATTATGGAGCCTCAAAACACATTTCATTTCACATTTGCTCTCTCATTCTTGCAAGTTTGAAGTGAGGTAATTGTATTCGAAGGAGATCGATTGTGGAGTGGCAGATACCTTCCAAAAGGCAGATTTGAGTGATTAAGGTATGCATTTCAACGATATTCTTTAGTTTTTTGATAGATTATTTCAAGTTTTTGAAAAGTTTTAAATTTTTTTCAAGTTTTTGTATAAGTTTTGAAATATGTTTGTTTTCATTTTTGTTATAGATTGCAACCATCATACAATGAGTAGTCAAGGCTCAATGGGTGGGGAGGGGTCTCAAAAATTTAGAATTGATAAAGGGTCTCCTTTATGGAGACACTACAAGAATATCTCAATGTTGGAGGAGGGGGGTTTATATGGAAATGTAATATTTGCCACACACAATATAGAAGCTCCTACTCCCGAGTAAAATTTTCATTTTTTTGGCCCTGGGGGTCAAGGGATTAACATGTGTGAGGGCCCAGGGCCAGATAAGAAGGGGTTGTCAGCTGCACAAATAGCAGCTTTTGTAAAAGAATAAGATGCTGACAAATTAGTTTCAAAAGGGAAACAAGGTACTTATATTGGGAAACAAAAAACAATACCACCATCCACTCAACCAACCACTAGATCACATCCCTTCTTGCCTATGCCTTCTAGGGATGATGAAGATGTAGAACAACCACAAATCACCAATCGCAAGAGAGGCCCATTAGATAGGGCATTTCAAAATGAGTTAGGAGATATTGCTGATCAAAAAATTGGACGTTGCCTCTTTGCGAATGGTGTTCCAGTCAACTTAGTGAGATCACCTTATTGGAGGGAGATGGTGCAAGCAATAAATAATACACCTTCTGGTTACCAAGGCCTTGGATATGAAAAGGTGCGCACCACCTTATTACATAGTGAGAAAAAATATAGAGGCTCAACTAAAAGCAATAAGAGATTCTTGGGTTCAAATAGGTGTGTGTTGTCCTCAATTTTGCATTCACAAAATTGAACAACCCTACGCAATTCCTAATCGATTGGTAGGATTTTTCTCTAAGTTAGTCAGTGTTCTGAAAGAGGTATGTTTGACAAAATCAGTTATCCCTTGATTCTCATTTGGTTTATCTCTTTCAGGCATCCAGTTGTTGTGTCTTTCTTTCTTGTTTTCAGTATCTTTCTTGTCATAGTTATGTGGCTTGCGGTCTCCTGCTAGTTTTGAGCTCTCTTAGGTGTCGTTTGGGTTAGTCAAACTCAAAATATAGGCGTTTCAGTTTCTTGCTAGTGAGCTTTTTAAGATAGACTGCATGTTGGAAAATCGTTAAAAAAGTGAGCTTTTTCTTGTTAGTAACATGATTTGGAAGTTTATTTTATATGCAAAGTGTATTTTACCTTTCACTTTGAAATTTCATGTCATTCTGTGAAATTTTACTTGGTAATTTTGATGATAGTGGATTCTTCAATCACATCTGCATATCGAATCATCAAAGTTCAAAGTTGCATATAAAGATTATATTATTTCTTTAGCTTTCAAATTCTGGCAAGATAAAGATAGAGTTTCTTTTAATGAAATCATAATCACTTATAAGTTTTATGTTATGGAAACTGGGGATTTCATTTAAAAAAAAACATATAAACTTATTGCAAGTTTTTTCTCACCTCTCATCAAGCACAGTGATGATTTTTCTCAACATAACATATGCATTCGTTTTAATATGTTTTCAGCTCTATCTCCAAGCTGCATGGTGTTGAATTTTGGTAAGACTGCATGTTATAATTCTTATAACGTTGTGTTCAAAACAAGACCCACGGCTTGGTCATTAATCCGATAGCATCGATTTTAGAAGAATAAGCATGGCTTTTATATAAGCATTCTTGTATGTCACAACCACCAAAAAACCGTGGTGACTTTAGTTGAAGGTGTCGATTTTTATCTCATTTGCATATCGCTGCATATGCTATCTCCTTCCTAAAGTGCGTTTTAGTCAAATAAATGGCTAGGCATCAAATTTAGTTGAGCAAGCATAAAATACATATGCTTTTCTCCTCTAAAAGGTCGTGGTTTTCTCTTTAAACGGATGACGTCGATTTTATGTACCAATACAGATGTCGATTTGATGTCTTAAAAGCTTGCGGTTTCATTAAACACATATGGCGTCGTTTTAAGTTCGCATAACATGTGTTTTAAAACACATCAAAATGTGAAAAGGCTTTCATAAAACTCGCGACTTCTCTGCAAGTTTATATGGCGTCGTTTTTATACCTAAGTCCATCTTTTCCATGCAAACCGCAATACATTTCGAAAAACATGCTTTCATTCTTTCAAAACGCGTGTGTATGGTGATGATTCCAGTCATGTTTGCATGCATATCTCTCCATCGAAATGCAGCGTTTCTCTTTAGGAAGGCCATGACGGGTTTTTCAACCAACATTTGCATGAAAACGCGAGTTTTCTTCTCCACTGAAGAGCTGCGTTTTTACTTAAAAAACTCGCCTAGAAGATAACAAGAAGATCTGGTCTTCAGCAAAGTGTTTCTTCTCCATAAATCTCTGCATTTTTAAGTCCTTGTTGTGGGCAGATTTGGTGAGTCTTTTGAAATCTTTTCCTTCTCTTTTTAATTTCGAAATACTTTCTCTTTCAAATGCATTGAATAAGAAATAAATAGCTATTGTTTAGGGCACATTTTGTTGAAGATTTCTTCTTTGCATGCTGATTTTATGCAAATCTTTAATGCATTATAGACATTTGGCATTTCTGTTTGTGACTCATGAAGTTGCATTCATTTTTCATGGAGAATTTGTCAAGGATGATTGTCTATATATTTCTTCTCTTCCCTTCTTAGGCTGAATTCGAAATTCATTCCAGATTTTTGTGAATTTTGCTTGAGAAGAAAGAGTTTGTAGTTCTTCCCCTTTGTTTTTGAAGAGAAGGTATTTTTTCTGGTTTTTCGTTTGCTTTTCATTTTTGTATATATGTGTTATCTCATTTCTTTTTTCTCTCATTTTCTCCAAGTTGCATATGAGAATGCAATTTATTCTCATATGCAGTCGGGATTCAAACCCCGTTCTTGATAATGTTCTTCCCCAAATGCATCAAAGGATGCAAAGTGCTGTCCCACATGTAATTGCTCCAGAAAAACCGACCTTTTTCATACTCTCATTTGAAAAAGGAAAATGTGAACTACCTCATAGGCGATCGTGTTAAAAAATCTCACCTTTCCGTCTCATATGCTGTCATGCTTAAAGGGCCCACCATGTTACAAAGTGAAGATATTTTCTTCATTCTCTTGTCTCATAATCTAACTTGTGCATATGCATTATTTAAAAAAAAGGGAAACTCCATATATATACCCTCTTTTTATCTTCTCAAGAGGCTGCCCTCTTTTCTTGATATATATCTGATAATGGATCTTTCTCTTCTTAATGACGACATGCTTGTCTTCTGGAATTTTCATGTAACAGTTACCGCAGTTGCAAACCTGGTCATGTCGGAAGGAAGATCAGCGTCTTCTAAAGACAAAGGAAAGAAGAAGATGAAATACCAATATGACAAGTACCAAAATTCCATTATACCCTCTCAGATCATGTCTTATGTGGAGGAGATCTGAGATACAGAGATCGGGCATCTGAACGTAGAAGAGTTCCTGAAAAGAGTGGATACATCCACTAAAGATGAAATGATCAATATCCGGGAGAGCTATATACACCATGTCTCTATTTTTCCAGTGGCTGCGCTTGAACTGGAGTTCATAATAGCTTGTGCCAAAAACTGTGATCCTACCTCCCGAACAATCAAAGAACAAGATGGGAAAGTGGTCATCAGTTTGGATCCATATACCATTGATCGGATTTTTAAGGTTCCCCCGACTCCGGTCATACTGGACATGACAGTTGATAAAGCTCTCAAAAGTTGGGAGAATGGAAAGACAGCGTGTGTGAAGTATATCAACGAACATTGGTTGATTACCAAAAGATCCAATTTGGTGAGATGGCCAAAGGGAGTGCACATATCTGATTTCAAGGAAGAGGTCCATGACCTCATAACTTTATTGAGCAGAGTAAGAGGTCTCAGGGAATCCAATCTTTTTGAGTAGTGGATGTATAAGTATCTCTCTTTGATTCTGAAATCAAGACAGATTGTTCTGGGGTGAATTCATAAGCGATTCTATGTGTGAGCAATTGGTGCAAGTACTCAACACAAGTGCTTTTTACATGAATTCATATCTTGTCTACATTGTTGCTGCCTTGGGTTCCTTTTCAGGGTTGTCTACTAAAGGAGATAGGATGCAAGTACCCGTGTGGACCTTTTATGAACAGTGGCCCCTGAGAGCCAGTCGCATCCTTTTCAGGAGAGTACAAGATGCATTTTTTGGTCATTACCGGTGCTTGTTTGATAAGGAACTCCCAAACAGATGAGTCTTTGACGAGACTTGGAGCAAGGTTAGCGAATATGGCTTCCTTTTTCTTCAGTTTCCAAATTTCACCTACCTTAGGGTGGGGTATTTCAAGGGTGAACCATATACTTTGCCGAGATATCCGACGGATAAAACCATTCTCATGGAGTTGGCCAGCCAGCTTATGGTTGTACAAGTTTATCAAAATTCTTTGCACAGACCGGGAGTCAGTATTTCTTCATGCAATCCTCTGAGGATTGGCGGGTATTCACTTGATACAGTACCAAAGGCTAAGAATATGGAGTTCAAACTTCAGGAAATTAACTTGAAAAAGTTCATGGCCAGAGTTTCTTTTGATTGGAGAGGCATGAGTGACAAAATCCGAAGGCAGTTCAGTCATGTACATCGCCTAGCGGATGTTTGGATCGATCTTTTCATTGAGGCAGACATCACCAAGATGGGTTATTGTCGGCTTACTGTTAAGCAAATAATAGATTTCCATCTTGCAGAGATCCCAAAAGGAGTCATAGATGATAATGATATCTTAGATCCAGAGTATAAAAAGCATCGTGTCAAGAATCTGCCTGTCTTACCTCCATGCTGGTCAGTAAAGGAGAATGTATCCATATGGGATAGGTTTTAGAACATTCTTGCAAATACAAATATCTGGTTGAAGAAGAGGGGCATAAAAAGTATCAAGATCAAGCCTGGACGGGACTTCGATCCAGCTGGTCCTGTAGGCATGAAGTCAGAAATCAAAGGCAAAGGAAAGGGGGAATCTTCTGCGTCAGAGGTCAAGGCTATTCCAAAGCTCGCTATCAAAGGAGGAAAGCTTATGGTTAAGGCTCCTACACCGGATGCATTATCTAGAGCAAAGGGTCCGAAGATGATTAATCTCTCGGACAGTGAGGAGGAATTGCAGACTTCTGGCACTCCTGAGATACCACAAGTCCAAGAAGTTGATGAGATATTGGGTACGCATGAATCAGCCCCAGAAATGGATGAACCTCCAATGTCCCCACTGGATACAGATGTGGATTCGTTCACAGTACACCTGCCTCCACTTCACTTATCTGCTATCATGTTAGCTACACCTATATCCTCCGCTGCTCCTAAGCAGAAGGAAGACTTGTCACATGTTTTTGATGAGCTTCCTGAAGATTTTCCTCGACTAGATACACTTATGGCAAACAATGATCTGGTATTTCAGACAGAGAAAGAGGACAAAGGAGACTCAAAAGCATCCGCCACAAATGTTTCTTCACAAGGAGAGTCGTTGACTACCGTGGTTACAGTTGATGGTGTGGCATCATCCTTTGTCTTACCTCCTTGGTTAGGTACTGTTACACAAAAAAGGAAAAAGTTGGAGGTGCCTCTAGAGGAATTTTATATTGCTCCTAGGAGAAAAACTCGAGTCGTGAAAAGTAAGAAAGCTAAAGTGCTCTTGAAAGTCATTATTGATGACCAGAAGGTTAAGTATGCTAAAGTAGCAGAGCCACTCTTAAGCAAAACAACAGATGAACCTGAGATCACGGATTATAAGATCACAAGAGTGGAGCTTGGAAAGCAGTTGTTTGTGAGTTGTCAAATGGATGCTCATGATGCGCTAGATCAGTATACTAAGAGGACTGACGAGCTTTGGCAAAAGAAACACTTGTTGAAGGAGGAAAACAATCGGCTTTGTGATGCTCTCGAGAAGCTTTCTTCTTCTCAGCAAGCGAACTTGTGTTCAGAGGACGCACGACAGCATGTTGAACTAGAGAAGAAGGGCAAGATGGAAAATGACTTGGGCAGCCAGTTGGAGCACCAAGGAATAACAGTTATTAGAGATGTGTACCGTGTACTCAGGAATTACCAGAAGACTACAGATAGGCTACATGAGTTCGTTGAAATCTTTGATCAGCAATTGAAGACTCTAAATGAAGATTTAGATGTTTGGAGAAGAATGACAGAGGTTGATTTGGATGTCCTATGTACTTATGAAATAGTTCTTTCAAAGGACATGTATTTTGAATTCCTAGATCAGATGGTTAACAAAGAAAAAGTTTTGAAGAATCTGATCACAGAAGTACATGAGGCTTTACAGGAATGTGCCAAGCCCAAGGAGATTATTGTCAAGGCCTTTGAAGAACTGGCATGTAAGTTGTTTTCAGAAAGTGGGGAGCTGATTCTAGAAGAGCAAGTCCTATCAGGATTTGTACAAATGGTTCATCAGGAACTAGAAATTGATACCTTCAGTTGCAGCTCTATGGATAAATTGGCAAGCTTTAGGATGGTGTTGAATCAACTTTAGAAAAATCTGGGTAGGTATAATGTTGAGATTTCAAAAGCAGCAAGTGTTGCACGTGAGACTGTGAACGTTGCTTGACACATAGGTGCACTAGACTCAGCCATTGTGCACAAGTCTCTTTGCCAGTTTGAGACGTGCATCAGTTTTCTTTAAAAAGTGTTGTTAGGACACTTAGTTTTGTAAGTGTAGAATCTTTGACAGATTACACAAAAATATGTAAAAACATTATCATGTAATCATTTTGGAGGTACATTAGGTCCTGCAGCATTGAATAAGTCAAAGTTAGTTAGTTGTTGATAAGCTTTGAATAGTTCAAAGTTAGTTAGTAGGAGATAAGGATAGAATAAGTCGAAGTGGTAGAGGGTTTCCCCTTTCTTCTCCACTTTTCTCTCTCCTCTTTTCCTATATAAGGAAGGGGGTTCATTGTAAATATTCATCTTTTGTTGTGTGCAAGAAAAATATAGGCAATTCTCTTGTATTCTGAAAACTTCAAGTCTCATTGTGCAAAGTTGAGCATCTGAATAAAGGAACAAGAATTGGCAAACTTTGTGTTGTTGGTTTTGAAAATTAATGAGTGTGTTCTTATGTCGCATTGGTTAATCCTTTCTCAAACTAATAGTTATCTTGCATATATCAGTTGAGCGTTTTAATTCGAGTTGTCTGAAGACTTTGAGCTTCAAGGGATAAGGGTTACTATAGAAAGTAGTGGCTGCAATATTCCAAGGACTGAAGACTTTGGGATTCACTATTGGGAATTAGATAGATAGAGTACTTATTTGAAGTGAGGACAAGAGACTTTGAGCTCTTGTATCATTTCATCTTTAGATAAATTCACTGCTGTCTCAGTTGATTGTTCTTAAGTCAATCTTTGAGCCACCGGTATTATTGCTGCAAGGGGAACTGTATGTGTTACAGTTCAGTTCTACTTGAAGCCACCTGCGGTAAGAAGGGAGCCTCCCCTATTGCTGAGAGGAGAGAGTAATCTCACACCCTGCTGCCTAAAATACACATTTTGCAAGTTGTAGTCTTAGTGACTTGCAAAATATTTAGGCAACAGTGTGTATTGTTTTGGATGGATGGAAAGATTGCAAAAACAATCCATTAATCAATGTAATTGTTGTATGCCCCCAAGGGGTCAATGTTTTTGAGGGCGGTTGAATGTGAAGGGGAAGTAAAAGATGCAGAGTTCATTGCCAAGATTCTCATTGATTCCATAGAGTACGTGGGCCATGACAATGTTGTCTAAGTAATTACGGACAATGCAAAAGTTTGCAAGGCTGCAGGTGCTTTGGTAGAGGCTAGATATGATCACATCTTTTGGACACCGTGCATTGTCCATTCTCTCAATTTAGTGATGAAAGCAATTGGCACCCAAATAGAATGGGTGAAACAGATATATGAGGAGGGTGAGGAGATTCAAATGTTTGCGACAAATCACCATGTCACAAGCAATTTTCAGAACTTATTCGAGATAGGAATTATTGAAGGTAAATTTTAAAATTTAATTTATTTAGTTTTGCATAATTGAATAAAATATTTTTTCTGTTGTTTACATATTTTAAATGTGTTACTAACTTACTATTAACATGTTCTTAGGTGTCTGAAACTCGTTTTGCCTCTCACACAATCGTCTTGAGACGACTTGTGAAGGTAAAGGAGGCATTGTCATAGATGGTCATTAGCAACCAATGGGGCATTTGGAAGTAGTCCAATACAAGGGCCCAAAAAACGAAGGCAACGATACTGGATGATGATTGGTGGGATCATGTGGAGTATGTTTTGGAATTCACCGAGCCAATCATGTCAATGCTTTGCTTTGCTGACACTGATGAACCATGCCTCGGGGATGTCAATGATTCCATGGACACTATGTTGGAGGAGATAAAATTGGTAAGTTATAATACATTCCTCTATCTTTGTTTATAGAGAGATATCTTGATTATAAATTACCATAATGATAACTTACATCAAGATAACTTACATGAATATCATTTGATATCCCAGGTCATACAAAAGAGAGAGAATGATCCTGAGGACACCTTTTACAAAAAGATGGAACCAATTGTTCATCATCATTGGAACAAGATGACCACACCTTTGCACCTCCTAGCATTTGCCCTATCCCCTAGGTACTATAGTGCAGCCATGCTTCGCATTCCAGGTAGAATGCCACCATTTAGAGATTCTGAGGTTGCAAATTGGTATAGGAGGGCATTAAGTAAAATCTTCCGCGATCTAGAAGTTGGGGTAAATGTTAGGAATGAATTTGGATCGTTTATCTCAGGAAGTGATCTCAACCCTACTGTTGCCAATGAACAAGGCAGAATGGATGCTATTAAATGGTGGTACCTTCATGGGCAAGATTATATGTACCTCCAACCTCTTGCAATAAAGATTCTATCACAAGTAAGTTTTTAAGTTTTTTTTCCTTTTTTTTGGCCACTTGCATTGTAGAATTTAACACTTAACACTTTTGAATTTATCTTGTATTTTTTTAATTTTGTTGGTTTTCTCTCTAGGTTGCGAGCTCTTCTGCCGCTGAGCGGAATTGGAGTACTTACTCCTTTACCCACTCAGTCAAGCGTAACCGGTTGGATGCAAAAAAAGAAGACTTGGTGTATATTCACAACAACTTGCGCCTCTTGGCACGGAAGGATCCAAAATACAAGAAGGGACCAGAGAAGCTTTGGGATGTAGCACCCGAAATTGATGACTTCGATATGACCATTTGGGATCTTGCTATAGCCAATTTGGCTAATGTGGATAATGACGATGATGACGATGAGACGATACCCTCTAGTGCTAGTGGAACTGGTTTGTGTTCGAATGACGATGTTGATCAGCCACTTGCATGTCATGTCCCCTCTTTAGCTCTGTCTTGCAGAGACATGAGAGTTAGCCTATTATGGGGTCTCGTAGGCTGACAATGGTGGTTAAAGACTCACTCAGGTTATTCAGTGTTCAGATTTGGTATCTTGGGCAGTAGCATACCAGTTGGGGGTAGTTCCTTGATTTTAGGAGGCAGTTCCTACTTTTTAGGAGGGAGATCCCTACTTTTTAGGTGTCAGCTACCAGATTTGAGGCTCTACAAGATCTTCCTTTGGTTTCAGTTTCAGGAGATTTGGGTGTGTTTCCTAGTTTCTAGGAGCATCCCTAGATTTTAGGGATGAGACTGCCAGTTATCCCAGGTTGTCCGGCATCAATCACAGGTAGGTGACATATTCAACTTCAACATTTTGGGGTGTCTCGGGTATTCCTTGGCTATTTGGGATATACTTTAATATATTTAAATATTTTCTAAGTTAGCGTTTTAATAATTTAAATAAGGCTATGTGTATAGCCATTTTGGAGAAATAAGGGGTTTTCTGACTTCAGATGCCTATGTGTTATAGCTCGTCGGAAAGGTCTCGCAATTTGCTATATGATTGTCACCTTCTAAAGTATTTTTGGTGTGCGGAGCTATTTAATATTAATAAAGTGATATTTTCTCTATATTTTGGACACTATAGTTAAGAAAATATCTCTTATTTATAAAGTGCACTCTCAATTCCCTATTAGGGTTCGACTTGTAATGGAAAAGGGATTTAAGGCAATGAGAACCTATTGAATGGCATCTTTTATCATTTTTGAAACCTATTTTGGACGCCATTGCTCTGGATGAGCATTTCTCACCTAGGACGCCAAACCCTAGTGGCTGAGAACGCATCAGTTGGGACGTAGCCCTCAACTAGATCAGATTTAGAGGTTCTTGTGCATTGCTTAGTGAAGAAGAGAAGGAACGTAGCTGGTTGGAGATTCAACGTTTTGTTTGTTCTTGCAGCTGGGTGTTGGAGTTGTTTTATCTAGTTTATTGCAGCAGCTAGCCGCTCTTTGTATTGGTGTTAGTTTGCAGCACTCTTTCTCATTGTGTCTACAGGCAGATTTCTCTATTGTTGACATCAACTTGCAGAAGTCATTTTGGAATCAATCTGGAAAATCTCAGGCGTACTGGTACAAGTTTAAAAGTATTTCCAGAATATGTAATGACCCTTACTATAAAGGCCACTAAAAACCCCGAATCTGAACCGAGTAATTTCGTCAAACACTTGGTATGCACTGAACTGTTTGGTTTGAAATGGTGTGTTTCAATATGATAGTTGTTTTGAGCATCAAGTACAATTGAGATAACAATACCAATATGTAATAATGAACTATAGAAGAACACTAAAACAATGCAACTTCAATGCCAAACCTATCATGCATGATAATGATTGTTTTCTGAATCTGAATGATGGACTGTCACAACTATGCAATTCTGATCTCATTACATTAAACTATTGTTAAACAAGACAATGTAATGGCCCACAATATCTCTTGAATTATGATGACTACAAACTGAATTACAATATAGCAATGTAGGTTGTTGACAACTTCAGAAT
>MU226504.1:2982277-2997841 GCA_018584345.1 Thuja plicata | reverse complement strand
TTACAAATCATCCCTTCCTGGAGATTGCTTGCCCTCAAGCAATCAGTATCTGCATGCTGCGATCATAATACCTGGATCCCAAACCAACCTCAGGGAAACTGCTCCACCAACCTGTCGTGTGAAACTGCAACAGATACTCTGCCTTGACTTGTGAAGCCACTCACACAGCAACAAAACAACAACCAATCTAATGTCAGGATCCCAAATCATTGCAGGATCAGTCATACCAAGCTGCCCTGTATCGCCATCATCTGTGAGAAAGTCCTCAACCCAACTGAGAACCTCACGCCAACTGAGATCACTGGCACCTCTACGGTCAGATGCAGGGAGAAACCAAACCTCACACCAAACGACTCCCTGAACAAATACCAACCGCAAGTACGTCCCTCCTGGATCCCATAAGCAAAAGGGCCATCCATCTTCCCAGCTGACTGAAAAATCCTGATGCCTGATGCCCCTACTGAATGAATCACTAGAAATGTCCAACTGCCATAACACTGCCCCTCTGATTTGTCGCCTGTACTAGAAACTGTACTGAAGAGTCAAGATACGCAGACTGTCGGACGAGGCTTCCATCTGTAAGCGAGGAAGCATACCAAACCAATCACTCACCCCACACCTCTGCAATAATCAGGAAAGAAAGTTCTCCGTAGGTGGGCTGAATGGAAGACCAAATGCATCCCATATAATGTGGCCAACATGCGATGCACTAACCAGCTCTACTGGAAATCCTGAATCAGCATAAGGATTCCATAACTGTCTCTCAATACCCGAAGTCATACAGTGTACACCTTGGTGTGAAAAATTCACCCCAACAAGCATAATCATCATACCAAGCTCAATAACCCTGTAATGAATAAGCTCTACCCAAACATCATCATCATGCCTAAAATATGTGGTGATAGAATTACCATAAGCAATGGATGAATCAGTACGATCATGTAGAGAAGTCGCGGCTGTGTGGAAAGAGGAATGATCCACAGGATGCTCGCTAACACGAGACATCTCAACATCAACGGGAGGTAGTGCAAGAAACGACATATCACCCATCATACCATAAGACATAACTACCCATCCTGGCTTGTTGGTGTAAAATCCATACTGCTCAGCAACTGAACTCATCCTGCTACTCCGACCCGGTGACCAAGATTCACCTCTAATAGCTGATCCTGGGTCCCAAATTCTATAATTGACCTCATCCTCGTCATGGGGATAGGAAATACCTTCCTCATCTAGCTCGAAGAAAGGATTATCAAATATCAATCAGCATCCATCTCAAACAAGAAATTGTCGATCGCCTGGAAGTTATCCAACTCATTAAGGAACTCTGGATGATCCAAAGATCTTTTGGGACAGTTATCCAAGTCATAAATCTGCTGTATGCTATCGAGTTCCTGAATCACTTCTTGAAAGAATTCGGACCTTTCCCTGTCGTCCTGTTCCTTGTACTGACTGGAGGCAATAATCTGGTTTCTTGCTTCCTGAAGAGAAAGACGTGTGTGCTCCAATATTTCCTGAGCAATGTTAAGCTCTCTGTTGAGATTATTAACCTCGTCATCTTTTCCTCTCAACTGCTCACCATAAATTTCTGCAACCTGTAATAGGTAGTCGCGATCCGACAATAAGCATAGGTATTTTGATTTTGAAGCCTCAAATGCTGTTTTGACCTCCTGTAAATCTGCAACATAGGATCCAATCCTTATATCACCTTGTCCTGTCTCTTTCTGAGCTTTCCTGTAAAGATCCTCAAGGTCTGGTGAGTGCTATCATGGTGAACAAGAGCTGCCGTAATAGCATCACTATTGACCTTCAGCTCACGTTGTAAGGCATGCTCCTCATCGTTGTCATTTTTAAATGCATTCTCTGATTGATCATCCAAATCATCATTATGCATACGTGATGCGCTGCTATAGAAATCACATGATTCCTCATATTCAGTAACATGCATATTTGTTGCCTCTTCTTTAACCTCATCTTCATGTACGGATTCAATACTTGTTTTACAATCTCCTGCTTTGATGACAACCTCATAAGGTTTTTCTTCAAAAACCGATTTAGTTTTTTGTTCACTTATAGGTTGAGTAATGATAGCTGGAAACTCTTCATATAAATTTTTGCACCTGTCTTGCGCAAGTAGATCTCGAGCCAAATCTTGACACTGCTTCCTTTCCATTAAGGTTTTGCGTTGAAGCTTTGGATGAAAGTCCAAGAAGTTAGAGAAGGTTGAATCTCTCTGAACTTGTGGAGGAAGAGTGTTGTACTCATCATATATGCTGAGAATTTCAGTCCTTTTATCCGGTTGTGAAATTTGTGCTAACTGTTGCTGTACCTTAGCAAGATCTTTCAAGACTTTTTCCAAACTTTGCATCTTCCCCATAGCTAGAAAACTACTAGACTCTGCAAGTGAATGATCAGACCTGCACTGCTCAAAATCTTTAGATTAACTTGTAGCAAGCAACCACTTCCAATCTGAGCCTGCTGTAAAAGATGGCAATCATGAAACTATGTCTGTTGCTTCTGGAAGTGAGTATCGCTGAGCTTGATACTCCTCCACGGTACTGATGGAGTCTCCGTTCAAACCTGGGTGCTCTCCTGTATTTACCCCTGCAATATCAATTTCCAAAAATGGCTGCTACGAACTTATCTGGTATGAGAAATCATGCAGAATAAATAATAGCAAACACTAGAGACAGGAAGAAATCTGTTTCCACATTCATTCACGGCTAACCAGAGATGACCGAAAGGAATGATGGGCTGTGGCAAGCAACAACATTACGACCCCTTGCTCTCCATGGCCAATTTGTTTTCAACTCTCAGCAAAATCCTTCAACTATAATTCCAATATGCTCCCGATAATGGAAAGGCACAAAAACATTTCTCATCAATAAACTAGGTTGATACGAGGCTCTTCATTGAGTCGGCTCCCTTCAATCTTTACTAGCAAATATTAATCAAGCCACCATTTCTTATTAACAATCGCGTTTTGTGAAAGATGGCAAAGCATTACAATAATCCACCTGGTTAAAGCCCGATTAATGATTGTTTGAAATATAATACTTGGCTGATTTAAATACAGTGCCTCCAGACAAATCAAACCGCTAATAACATTCCTTTTATTGCTTGCAACTCCATCTTTTCGATGAAAACAAATTAAATATATCAGCTCCAAGAATTAAACGCCCGACCCTTAAAATCAATTGCTTCTTCAAATATTCATTACTTCTGTAGTGGCGGGGACCAGAAGTATTAAAATTGACTCCCTTAATATTGCTTATGAGTAACAATGGAGCCCTCACAAATATTATTATAATCCACGACAATATGAAATATCGCCAAACCCAGATTTATCAGAGCTCAAAACTAAAGCTTCGAAGTAAATTATTCAAGTACAGAATATAAGTCCTAGCATGATAGGTAAAAGACAGAATGGCAATAAAATAATCAACCATAAGAGTATCGAAGGCAGCTAATTGTTCTACATGGGGTCCCTTGCGCGAATGAATATTACACGTTAGTCAAATAGACTGCTCGACCTTCAGCATACAAGTCTGATGATGTTGCAGAACACCACAACTTAACGCAGCTGAATCGGATTCCCGTCGGCTCCTCCCACAATGTCGTTCACATCCAAATCTGGAGAGTGAGTTACCTCCAGCCCAACCACGCAGACAGATGCACACCTGCGGTTGAGTGTCTACTCCATAGGGAATCCCGGCAACCCGTATACAAATACTGGAGTGCGTGAACACATCCCAACTGTTCTTCGTCCACCTTACTCACCAAAGAGTCACCTGCAACCTTCCAAAACGTATAGAATAGGAATGCGAGTCCTATGTAACCCGTGATCAAGCTTTAGCACTATCTATCATAATAACCGATGCCTCTTGTCCACTCTTGCTATGCTATTCCTTCCCTCCACGGAAGTCATGGTAGCATCTTCTATCCGCAGCGTGATAACTTGTCTGCAGGGCCATGCCCTTCTTCCTAAGGAATTTCCACCTACGGTGGCTGTTTTCTACTGGTCACCAGGCTGTCACGTTTCCTTAGTGTTGCCCGATATGGGGTTCAGTCGTTGGCGGGAGAGTGTTAGCTCGCATGCTACCTCTACTGGGTGATGGTGCGTGCCGTGTCCACTCCAATCTGAAAGCCTATAGTTCTGTCCGTAGCCCAGGAGAGCACTACTTCCCTTGTTCTAAGACCCCGTAAAACACAATCCCGCTTTCACCAACTGTTCTCTATGTCTCTTGATGTGTAACGCCAATGAGACTGCAACTCTGCGAATCTGATGCCAGGTGCGCTGAATAGAAATGAGGGGTGTGTTTCCAATATGCAGTCTGCGAGACCAATAACAGTCCTTAACAAGGGAGTTTCGCAACACTCTGGAATTCCTGTATTCTTTGCTATGACAACTGTAGAAATAACTCAAAAGATTGATATGCTGATATAGAGGTATTTGCTTCTAAATAAACTCCACAGGCTGGCAGGAAAACCAGCTTTGATACCACGGTAATGACCCTAACCGGCCATTTTCCCAATTTTTACCAATAAATCTCATACAGATTTAAACATTTAAATGCATGCAATAAATCATCGATTCGATAATAATAATCCAGCAATTATCCCAATAAAACCTTAGTAATATTATTGCGTAAAACAACAGCAATACAATAATAATGGGATTTCCACAATCCAAAATCTGAATTACAATATTCAGCAGAATGACAATCAACAGAAAAGAACCTGTGAATGCAATGGCGAACTCTGCAGTGAACCCGCACCGGAGACGAACTGGGGCTACGTCCAATCCTCCTCTGAGCCAAAAGGGTTTCCGTCCTGAAGGATGAATTCGAAAGTTGAAGCTTCCTGATATCTCCAAGAGATAAAATATCATATCATAAACTAAGCATGCCCCAAATGAGCCTTTAATCCTTCTTTTAAAGCAATGGCTGTGACTCTTCAGTTTCCCCCCTCTGTCTTTTCATATTCTCACTTAAAGTCACTTTTAATAAATATAACCATTGGTTATAAAGTGACATAATAAAATGAAGTGAGGAATCGTCTGACATTAAAACGGAGGACCAAACGAACTCGGATGGAGACGTGTGATAGCTTGCCGGAAAGCTCTCGGCGAGACGCTCCGAGTCCACTACTGAAATGCCAGGAACAGTGAGTTCTGCCTACTTACTATAAATAGTAAGCACCCTGGAAACCTGTGGAAACTGATCCGATTGGCCTGAAATTGAAAACACCTAGGCCAAACACCCCTCTGATCCTTTGCCAAACCTCGGTTAGCCCACCGAACCATGATAACTATAAGGCCCGAGATAATGTGCCCAAAAGGGGACATTACAATTATGTATATTTCTCTTATTTTTTTGTATATATAATGCATATAATATATACACACACACGAACCCATACAAATCATAATGGGAATTTTATTTTTCACAAGTCCACAAACTAGATTCTCGAACCCGAACTGGCAACTTAGTAATATCTTAGTGTATTTTGAAAAATTCATATATATATATATATAATTTGTATACTACCATCCCTTGTTGTCCCCTATTTTTGGTCCTTTAAGAATCATCCCAGAAATGCGTTCCCTACTGTCCCCCGTCTTGTCCTTATCCCCGAAACACTGTGGAACATAGTTGGAAACGTAACTCATGAAGAATCAGAGGGAACTAACTCAACAAGAAAAACATAATGTACATATTCTGGTTGGCCACAATAGGTGTATCAGTTGGCAACAAGTGGCTGTATAACTTTTAGACAACCACTAACAATAAATGAAAATTAACATTACGACACATACATTACTTAGCCATTAATTACTCTAATAAACATAATACCATATTGTGGTTTTATTTTGTTATTACATTATTGAAAATATTTGATCTCTTGTTTAGATGTATTCTCCCTCTAAAGTTGCTCTACATCCTTGCCAAAAATGCTCAAGAAGTAGGATTAAGATCAGATGTGTTAATTGACATGGATGTTGGAATTCTTGCAATATTGGAGAGAGCCTCAAAGATTATGGATATGACCAACAATGGAGTAGATGATACTCTGGTGGTGGATGGTATTGCCGATTTGGAACTAGTGTTTTTCTGAGTTTCTGGGATGGGGGTTCAGGAGTGGAAAATCTTTCTAAGTTTTGTGGACAGTGGGGGAATGGCTACACACACAAACAAAATTATCAGTCTTTTGGCTCCATTTCCATCAATTATAAAAGTCTAGGAGGTAATGTATTTGAGATTATTATTTAGACTAAAGTCTGTTAAATAAGCATTTCCAACACACATTTCTAGAATTGGACTGAAAGCAAATATACACAGATAAAATCAGGTAATTGACGTGTGACACTGATTCCATGTTTCCACAAACAGGATAAAATCAGTGAATGCAAAAAAATTAGTTACAGAACAGGATTCAACTGCCCAATCTTTTTTCATTAAAATTAAACACTCTCTACCATATATCAATATTAACCTCTGCTCATAGGATATTATAAAGGATAGCTTTAAAATAACTATTTTGTTTGACATGTACTACAGAAGCCTAGGGTTATTGGATGCTGACATTAGTTTGTAGTCAGAGTAGCAAATAAAATTCAACTGTACCAAATTGTACCTGCTGTTGTTGCAGTTTCATTTTCTTGCGGTTTCCCCAATTTTGGGTTGATTCTCTTTATTCTCCACAACTGGAAATAACAGAGGCAGTAACAGAGGAATGAACTACTCTTACCAAACAAATCTGCAGGTGGAGACTGCACCTTTAATGGAGGAGTTGCATGCTCTTGCAACTGATGTCGTTGATGCACAGATTTGATGACATGAAACGAGAAGGATTTTGTCCAAAGATCCCCCCTACAATTAATGTCTAAGTCAATTATAAAGGCTGGCAAAGGCCTGGGCCCTGCATATTTATACACCATTCCCATCAATTTTTTACAGTCGTCTGAAAATGTTGAGATAAATGTGATGCTCAAGGGGGATGTCATGACATCATTGAGGACACATCTTGGGTATGGTCCCAAAACTTGCAAACAATGGCATGGGGAGGGATCTTTACTTTTCCATTAGCCTATCCCTAGGATATCCCATCTGTGAAACAATAAAAACCCCAGTCATGCTTTCCTACACTGTTTAGAACCCACTAAGCCTAACAGGAGGAAGATTTCACTCTGATTTGTGATCCAAATGCAACAATTGTATGTATTTGCTTGTTTCCTTGTAAATATTCCTGTAGTGCTTTTTGTAATAAGAGATAAGTAGAAATGAGAGAAACATGATGCTTTTATCATCTTCGCAATGCCACTTCAAGGGGGCAGCTTCCAAATAAATCATATACTCAAGTTACAAATATCCAAGATGCCTTCCACTTGTGAAGTCACTACTATATATAGAGTCTTCCTAAATGAATACTTTATTCTAACTAATTGTTAGACTTAGGATGACTTACAAAGCATATGTATCCAAACCTTTATTTAATATTACCTATGTTGCATGGGTACTCGTACCCATACCCCTGGGATGCATACCGGGTATTGGTACACGTACCTAAGTACTAGGTACTCGGTGGGTACTCAATGGAGAGCATCATAGATAAGCATCTTGATTAAGATTTTTGATTTTTGTTTCAGTTTTTTATTTGCATATCAGCTTGCTGTGTATCAAGCTTATTTCAATATCTAATCACTAATCAGTTTGAAATTCTGATACAATGATTGTATGACATTTCAATTTGTGTACTTAATCTGCAAAGCTAATGTTCTACAATAAACTTTATCACTGTTCTTGTTTTGAAAACTTAATGTCCTTATATTTTCAGATTTTCTATAAAATATTAAATTATGTATAAAAAAAATTGATGTAACCAAAGTACCCCCGTCTCCTATTTTGAAAAAATAACCGTACCCATACCTGTACCCGTCTCCGAACTACCCAAGTACCCTTGTCTCTGTGCAACTTTGAATATTATTACCTATGAGTGATTTACGAAGTATATACACCCAACTAATACTAGGTACTATATAGCAGAATGGGGTTCATAACATTTGCCTCCCGCTTCAAAAGCTGTCATCAAAACTTGAGATAGGAAAGTTGAAGAGAATGCTTGGCCCATTTTTTTTTGTTAGCTTGTGTGATTGCTCTGTATTTGAGCATTCCTATAGGATTTATTATTTTATCGTCTTCAAGGACCTTTTTTCTTATTACTCATTTTTTTCCTTTCCATAAAATAAAATATATTGTTTTGATAACAAAAGAGAAATTACAACAGCTACCTTATTTCAAGAGAAATTAGAAAACGGTCAGCTTATTGCATGCTAGAAATGCATGTGTTCTTAAGGTTTCCTTGGTGTAAGAAGTGGTTGAAGCTAGTTTTAAATCAAAATAAAAAGAATAAATATATATTTAGCATAATTATGAGACTCAGCAAGTTCTGTGAAGGTACTCATTGAGTACAAAAATGTAAAAGGACCATAAAAACAAGTTTTTTAGATGTTAGATGAAGAAAAAAATTCTATTTTTTTGCTGCATTTTCGGTTGAGTGCGTGCATGCCAACTCAAAAATTGGCATGTGGAATGTCCCCAAATTGATAGAGAATAAATAAATTAATTAATTGGTCCCAATTTAAAAGAAATATTATTAAAGACCTTCAATTAATTAATGGGGAGCCCGTTTTTATCTTATTGTCCATAGGTGTTTACCATGTCGGCATTGTTTTGTAAACCCTTGGGAGTTTCTCCGAAGGGGTATTTATGCCCGGCATGTAGGTAGTTGTTGGTATGCGAATTTTGATATTTTATTTGTATTGCGAATTCCAGTTGGAGTTCTATTGCCCCCTATTTCGGAGGTGAAAGAACCTCCTTATTTCGTTTGTTGCAGTTTTGGTGGTTCACAGTCACCCTAGTTTGCTGAGGGAAATATCGCTTCTGATATTTCATCTGTACTTCATTGTCAAATTTGTGAAGTCTTCTGTAGAAGACAAATTTGTATTACACAACGATATCTGATTTTGTGTTGTGAATATTATTGGCATATTGATTCCTTTTGGTCATATCTAGCTTCATCGTGTTATCTTACTATGTGACCTTGAAGATGCCTTCAGATTTATCTTATATCTCTATTGCCTGTTTGATCGTAAGGGTGGTATTCTTTTTCTGGACCGTACGGTGTAAAAAGAGAATACGTACGAAGTGCAAAGAGGCTGTACGGTGTTGCTTTGTGGGTGTCGCTGACGGAATAGCTGAGGCTGGCTACCGTACAGTAGTCTTGAACCGTATGGTGAGGGATAGTGGTGACATAGTCACCGCATGCCATTGGTCGTACGGGTGAAATCCTCGTACATCACAACCGTACCCCAACCATCCGCATGTGCCGGGGGAGTTGTGACTAGCTATTGTACGGCTAAAGATTGTATCGTGGGAAAGCGAGTGTCCGTATGGTAAGAATTAGAGGATCGTTTATAGGGTAAATAGCCCGGTCGAGAGAATCTTCAGAGGCTTGCCTTTCCGGGACATTACAGCTTGCCTAGTGGGTTATATAATTTTTTATATTTTCTTGATTGCAGTGTTTTAACATTGAGTCATTTTTAAGATGTCTAAGATAATTGTTTTAAAAGTTTTAGTGAGATATATGCAATTTTGAAAAGTATATGCATTAGTGATGTCATACTAGTCATCAAAAAAATGGAAAATATAAAACAACTCATTTTACACATTTCTTTTCAATTTCTTACTTTGCTAAAACATTTAATAGTAATTGGAAAGAGAAGATATCATGTCCATTCTTCCTAAGAAGTTGAATCCTTGGCTAACACCAACACATAACGAAATACCAAGTATTCTATCCTCTCTTGAACAAGGAAACCTCAAATGCTAAACTGTGATTAAATAAGGAAACTTCAAGGTTTACACTGTGAACATGCAACTTTGTGTTGGATATAAACTCATTGAATTGATGTGATATTGCTGGTAACACAAAGGGACTTACACAATCGTTCCTAGATTTAATCAACTCTTTTTCCTCAAAGTAGCTGGAACTTGATTAAATTGCTTCGGACTTCAAATAAAAGATAAAAAAGATTAGGGTTAGAGAAATCTAATCTACTTCTAAAACCCAAGGACAATGACAACAATGGACTATGCTCAAATGAATGAATTCCTTAAACCAAGGTTTGCTTCACCATGATCAAACAACTACACACAACTTGATGCAGTGTCCAAAGGTAACAAAGGATTTTAATATTGTAACATCCATCCAAATACCCAATACTGGTTCAACCCAGATGAACATCCACAGTCAAACTAGTTCTTAAGTGGGTTTACACTAACCATACACTGCAATTCACAATCAACAAACTACAAATGGTATGAACGAAGAAATTCATCAAATATGTCCACATTTCTCCAATAAAACCAATGACCTTAACTAAAACTCAAGATGTAGAAACCTTGCAAAATATTGAAAATTCACACTAAGATCCACCATATCTTCAATGAAAATCATGTATTTGTTCAAACAGTCTTGGTAACAATCTCTAATCTTGTACTACTTTTACTTGCTATCACCTATCTAATCTTCTAATGTCTAATTCTCTAATGACTAATGAGTTTACAAATAAGAAGACCAAGCCTTTTATAAACTTCTCAATTACAAATGAAGGGCCCAAATTGATTAAATAATAATAATAATCCAGTAGGTGAGCAATCATTCTTCCAAGCAGATTAATACACAATTTAATAATCCTATTGGTTGCCATTAATACACACAATTTAATTAAATAATAATAATCCACACTTCTTGCGAAAACAACTGAAGAAGCATCAGAATCAAAATCTGTCTGCACTGGAGTGATCTTGATGATAAAAGATGATGAACGAACTTGACGGGGTGACTTACTAAAAATAGACGCTCTCTCCAAGATTCTTGGAGCCTAAACCGGAAGCCAAAAATGAAAACTAAGAGCCTCATTCAACTCCTCTAACTCATCTGAGCTCATCAGAACTATCCATTGAATTACTATAAATAGTAAGCTCACACCAATGACCCTCTAAACAACTCGCCAGACCACGAGGATCGCAATAATGACCTGGCACCAACAATCCAATGACCTGCTAAAAAATGGGGACATTAGAGTCCTTCCTCCCCAAGATTGCTTGTCCCCAAGCAATCACTGGAACAAGAAACATCACAATCCACCTGGATCCCACGGAACACTGTAAGCCATGCCCCTAGCTCAAAGTGCAGGCTCTTGTAGCATCCTCTGAAAAACAAACGGGATGACTCTGTACAAAGATCCATAACAACCACTCACCTACACTCCCGTACTGAATCTGTCTCTGCTCAGATCCCAAGAGAAATGAATCTCAGGACCATCAAAAACCAAGATGTATGGGTGACTAAGATCACATACACACTGAACTCCCCCTGCACACCCAAATGACTTGTACTGAGTGTGTAGACCATTTGCACAACAGTGATGAATACCCCAAAACAAAGTTGTACCAAGACCCGGATATTGACCCAACGTATAATCTCTGCAAGCACCATAAATCTGCATGTCACCTGCTACTGACTTGCAGCCAAAACTCCCATCAACTACTGATGGCAAGAACCCATCCCATAACGGATGATAAGGACTAGGAGCCAACCCACATCAATGTGCCATCAACTCATCAACATGTGGGTCAAAAGAAACATAATGAGCACTCCTCACTGTGTAACGACGATAGAATGCTCCGATCTCTGTCAGAGGCTCATCATTCACCAGTCCCGCACCCAAAGATGGCTCCAATCTCGAACTCTGCACAACTGGTTGTGCAGGGTCTTGGGTGACCTTCTCAGCAAACCCAACTTCGAAATCTTTGTGAGGGAGCATCGTAGTCAAGGTACCTACAATCTCTCTCACCAAACGTCGAATCGCGGCAGTACCCTGGATGAGAATACCCTCAGAAGCTCGGTAAGATCCCTCACAAAATTCTGAACTCTCAAGAAGGTGATCCAAGAATGACTCTGGGCAGAAAAATTTATAGGTGGTAGCATCCATCTGCTCCCCTCAGATCCATAACTGGTCATCGTGTAACTATGACGTAGCCAGCTGCCTACCATCACTAGCTATGTGTTCACTAACAACCAACTCGGGTGATACCATATCTTCGTGCTGAGCAATCAAAGTAGTGTCATGAATTGAAACATTGATCACTAACGGGTCCACTACACTACCCACAATGTCCTGTACTATATCAATTGACACAATGCTACCAACTGGAGTACCCATCCCAACCGGAATATCCACCCCAATGTCAGGCACATTACAACCCTCTACTGAAGTGCCTAACTCAATTGCACATATATCCGATGAAAGTGAACTTGTACCTCCAACACTAGAATCAAGGGTGGATGTACCCCCAACTCCATCACATCCAAAATACCCAACTGTGGACATCATCAAATCACCAGACACCACAATATGTAACTGCACTGGATCTGGTGCTGGTGTAGACTAAAGCTGCTCCAATTCCATACTCACCTCTGCTAACTGAACCTGTGACTCCTGGAGAGCCAATTGAGTGCTCTCTAAAACCTCAGAAGTCGTCATGAGCTCCCGAGTAAGCTCACTCACCTCATCCTCTCTATCCAAGAGTGCCTCATATGTTGTACTCCCCCACTCAACTAGGTGACCTCGGTCAACTACCAACTGAAAATAATCTTGTCTCAAAATCCTGACAGCCTCCCGTAAGGAATGAATCTCTGTAAGGGACAAGTAACAACTACCATGCTCATCATACATAGGAGAACCCCATCCATGAACAGCTAGCAGCTGTCGAGCAGCATCAAAATGCTCAAATGCGGTAACAATATCGTGCTCTTTGACTCTCAACTGACTAGTCACATGATAACTCTGAATAGTCGGCCTCCTATGCAACACCTCTGACATACTGTACACACTGCAAATAGAAGTGGTACCCAACTCACTCCTCTCAGAAACACTATCCCCCAGTGTGCTACCAACTGAGCTCTGTGAACTAATAACTGAACTCACGTCCTCAAACGGAGTACTAGCATCTGACACGTCTCCGTCAAACTCCTCTGTACATGAGGAAGCTGCTATAGAATCTACCTCCTCAACACTCTCAGCTACCCCGTCCTCTGTAACCTCTGAATAATCCAGATCTTGGGACCGATCTGCACTCTCCAGCAACTCGGAGTCCTCTCCTAGGGTCTGATACAAACATGGCTCGCTACTGGTGGAGTCATCCTCAGGAGTCACATAGGGAGTATCTGAAGCAAACCAAGATGCTAGCAAAGGCTCTATCTCCTTAGGTGTCCCAGACTGAACCTCATCTGACTCCCTACTAACCAATGAATCTGAGTCATGCTGGCATGAGTCCGTGTCTATTGTCTCAAACTCAACACTGGTATCATCACACGTGGACTCGATGCTCAAATCCTCAACACAGGAGAATATTGGCATCTCCTGCACTAACCCCATCTCGGGACTGCCGCTATCCAGATTTGTACGATCTGACACCATCTCCTCAAGGCAGTCCTCAAAAGTGGTATCCTCCTCCTCTGGCGATCCAGATTCCACCATCATATCCTCCAACACTACAACACTCCCACTATCAGCAACTCCCTCAACATCGACCATGGAACTATCCTCCTGGCAATCTGAATTGGAGTCACTGTCTGACTCGATAATACAATCTGGTGTGGTACTGACATCTATTGCAATCGTCGTCTCCTGCTATATCACTAGATCATCAACTAAGTGCTGAGTCTCCATGCAACTGTCGACCTGTGTAACTGTCATGTGCTTGTCCACTGAGATAGGTAATGACCTTACAATCAAAGTGTGGGGTATCTCAACTAGAGGAGCATTGATCTCTAGAACTAATAGGCTAGGCCCAAGTGCAGCTGTAAAATCATTCCGCAGGTCTCTCTTGACCTCCCTCACCATGTCAACCTGTCTCGTATCCGGTGTCCTGTGAGAAGATCTGCCCAAGAATGAAGCCATGTATCTAGCCGCCTTGTCAATGGTAGCCGGATTTGACAATTGTTCACTAAGCCTGTTATGAATATCCCGACTGTGATCCAATTGTCTAACCAAGGCATCAGTTTGCCTTTTAAATTCAAACAAACTGTCTCAAAGTTCCTTCTGTCTATTGCTATACGGTTTCACCTGTCTACTGTTATATGTTTTCCTGTACCTGTCCATACTGGAAAAAAGAGTGCTGATCACTCATACAATTTTTTACAATCCCCCCACAGGATGGCAAGAAAACTACTTTGATACCACTGTAAAGAGTCTGCCTGGCCCTAACCCGTATTTAACTTGCAAAGTTTTATTTATTTTGAAATTGCCATACAAATAACACATAAATTTGAATAACTACTGCAAACCATAATTACTCAATTCTGAAATTCTCTTATTGAATTTGAAATGCAAATTACCAATGCTGATTTGTAACAATAGGGAAAGAGACCAATACAAAACCATAATTCATTAAAAAAACCTGATTAATCTCCTTCAAAACTAATTCAACACTTAGCCATGGTTACAAGCAAGGATGGCGGTTGTTGTTGATGGCTGATCCAACACTATCCACTACCAGCTGTGGTAAAGAATAAACAACGGCTGATGGTGGTTGATACTCACGCGAAAGAACAAACCGTTGATCATTTCCATGTAATGGCGTCCAACAATTTCTAGCTAACTCCTATGGCATCAAACACTGGCAAATTTCCTACCGAGAATCCTCAATGTTGAACAAAGAAAATCACTACACAAATCACCAGCATCAGATTTGCTGATTCAAAGTGCTATATTGAACAAAGAATTTACAATTCTTTGCAACCAAACTTCTTCTTCCAAACCCTTGTTTCGAAACCACAACCAAAATTATAAGTTTTCAAAGATGTCATGAAAAATGAATCCCTTGCCTTTCACAAAGCATTGCTTTTATAATTAAAAAGTGTTTTCTCTCACACACTTTGTTGAAATATGTTCGTTCATGTTTACTAAAACGACATAAAACTATTATTTATATATATATATATATAATGAGATATAGAATATATATTAAATTAAATATATAATATATATTAATATAATATATCAAACATTAATTATGTTATATATATATATATATACATCATAAAATAATAATATTTAATATTAAATCGACCGCATTATTATGGATTAACATATGTATCACGATACCTATCGTGATTGTTATACATAACAGTCACGATATTATCGTGACTGTTCATGTATAACAGTCATGATAAGTATCGTGACTATTCAAACTAAATTAATTACTGCCGACAATCAAACAAACAGCGATCATATTAATTATATCGCATGTTATGAAACAGTCAGCATTTATAAAAAGACATGACTGTTGATAGTCAATGCCATTCGATTTAATATATATAGTTGATATTCGTTGTACAATCAATAAATCACAACGGCAATTGTATTCTACAGCGAATATCAACTATCTATAATATATTAGTATTATAATATCTTCTGATCCAATTTCCTTAACA
>MU226504.1:2943650-2955947 GCA_018584345.1 Thuja plicata | reverse complement strand
CGAGAGCGAAGTGGAGACCCTTGTTAGGGAGCTCGAGCAGACCATTTGGGATGGGTACTATATGTTGCGGCGAGCTGAGTATGTCTCGTCGGATCGAGAGACTGCATTGGTGGCCACGCCGAGAGCTCGGGAGGAGCTAGGCACCAGGTTAGAGGCAGTGGAGCAGGACTTACTCATGCGTACCCAGGAATTGATGGCCGAGCAGACAGCACGGGTGGCTATGGAGGAGAGACTGGCTAGGGAGACAGTGGCTTGGGAGGAACAGTTGGCAGCAGCACGGGCCGAGAATGAGGCCAAGGAGAAGGAACTTCGGGAGGCCGCCTTGATGATTAAGTTAGCTTTGGAGTTACAGATGGTAGCTGAGCAGCATTTGCAGACGAGGACTGCACAGGTCTATGAGCTCCGCGCTCAATTGGGGTCATCCACTACACCACCAGCACCTTCGGCAGATCATCGTGCTTCCTCATCAAGGACGCTCCCTCTGCCCCCCTCTTGTTCTCGTTCATAGTTTTGGGTTGGGTAATTCATTATTCTCATTTTGTGGTTTGTCTCGGACATTTTGTTGTCGTCCGGAGACGACTTTTCTTTAGGGGGGGATGATGTTGTCGGGATAATACGTAATTATGTTTTGGGTGGAATTAGTTAGTGTCCGGCGGTTAGGGAGTTGCGCACGGGTGTGAACCGTCGCGTCCCTTCGGACCTTTTTATACTCATCTTACCTTCGGGTAAATCATCATGTACAGACTATGTTGTAATCACTCGGTTTGAATGAATATAATACTTGTCATTTGCTTCATATCTATTATGTTTTGTATGTTGAGTTCTGTAATTAACTAAGTTACCCCAGCGGGTAAACACTTTTCTCTTTTGTTACTGCTTTTTTTTTCACATATTTTCCATTTTGGCTCATAAGCAGTGAAGCTCATAATGGGTTTGAGAATTATAGTGGCACTAAAGTAAGATTTAGGCTTTTAGTAGCCACAACTTCTCCTAAGAAACCTCAATGACTTAGAGTAATTAATTATGTGTAAAATATAGTAATCAAAAGATTCGGTGTCAAGACACAATAGATGATTCCCTTCCAAGTCGAGGATAAATCGTAACCAAATGATAAAGCTAGCGAACAACCTCATATTCTAAAGCACTTCATAAATAGTTAATTTAAGAAATGAACTGAACATAAAATTGGAATCGTGCCCATGTATGCCAAGATAAAAACGCCTTTCTCACAAATTGGGATCCCATAGAGAAAACTAAAGTAAGCAAAGTGGGGAAAACTAAACTAAACTAAAGCCAACCAAACCAAACTACTCAAACTTTTTGAGCCAAATGACTCAAGGTAGACCAACAACTAAGCTAAGCAAAGCAAATTAAACTAAAACAAACGGAAAGGAAACCTACTCTGACTATAGACAAAATACTTAAATGGGGGTTTGGGGGCCCAAGTTCGGCAATGTCAAAAATTTGGGTTGTGGATGTCAAGAATTTATAATTTTTGCCAAAAACATGTCTTAAACTCTGTCCGCTAGCAAAACTTCGTTGGATTCGCCCCCTGGTCCGTGCTGGATCCGGGCAGGGTTCGGATCTGGACCTGTAGGTTTGTTTGGATCCGCGGATCACGGATCCAAACGGACCCACAAGTCCAGATCCGGACCCTGCCCAGATCCAGCACAAACCGGGGTGCGAATCCGGACCCGTATTCGAGGTCTAGGGTCCGAATCCGACAAATTAGGTCTTTACTCACTAAAAAATAATGAACGGTTGTTTTGTTTCTATAATTTCTCATTTGTACAGAATCTTCATGTTCTTTTTTGTATCTGGACTTGATCATATGTACAACCTCTTCACGTGCTTTCATTGTAATTGTCTCATTTGTAAGCACCACATAATGGTATAGCCAGTGCTCACTAGGTTGAGAAATGCAATGCTCTTTTATATTTTTTGTACTACTTTCAATTGAATGATATTGCTTCTTGATTATGTACATCCTTCTCATATATTAATGTAATATACTTTTATGTCTAAAAAGACAAAAGAAAGATTATCCTTGAATCGAAAAGGATTTGAGCATATTAGTTAGCATTAAAGAAAATTATCAAACTTTCGTTGTTTTTATGTTTATATAATTTTGCAGGTACTGAAGGAAGGTAATGATTTAATGGAAGCTGGAAGGCTTCAGGATGCAATTGTCCACTATGAAAGGATAATGAATGAAATGGTTTTTAAGGTATCCTTGTACTTGCTTCATGGTTTCAAAGACTAATCTACTAATTTTCTTTGATTAAATCTAAAGATTTCTGTCCATGTCTTCTATTCAAAATAATTTGCTCGATGACATTAATAAAGAAGAAATTGAATAAGAGATGAGATGAGATAATGACGTGAATGGAAATTTGTAAGATTTTGATTTCAAAGTAAATGTAAACAACCAAGTCAGAGTTGAATTAAAAAATCAGAAAGATCTATTATGGAAATGACATTGTCAATTTCAACTGTATTTATCGCTATCCAAGCTTTCCTTGCAACATGATTGAACATAATATTTTAAGACTGCTTTAGATTGTTTATTTCTTTGAAGATTGTTGTAATTAATCTGAAAATGGATTGTGATAAAAATAATTCTTTGTAAAACTGTCTTTTGTCTGTCCAGTTTTTTGTCAAAATTGGGATTGGTCAATTTTTGGTCAAGTTATAGGTCAGGTTGTCCAAGTCTACAAATTTTTTTGTTCAATTGAATTGTGAATTGTGTCAAAGTCCACTAATTGTTTTTATGGCCAATTCCAATGTTTTTTATGTCAAATTCCAAAATGCCGAATTTTCATATACATGTTATATGTTTGTCAATTTTCAATTTTAACATATTAATGTATAATTAATTATTAATTACTAAGTAAAAAATAAAAAAATGATATATAATTTTAATTTTTTAGCTAGTAAATTTTTAGTATTATTTTTTAATTAAAAATTAAAAAAATATAAGTTGTCTATTATTTTTTGGAGGGGGGGGTCAGACCCTAATGGTGAAATGGTGGGGTTTTGGCTTCTAGTGCCAACAACCAAGGTTCAAACCTTGTGGGTTGCTCTCTATCACGTCAATAATTGAGATGCCATTTTGTACCCAATTTGCATTTAAATATATCTAGATTCAGCTTCTTTCTTTTGTTTACTCATTAACTGACTCATTAGATGCATCTCCTCACATAATTTTGCAAAAAAAAATGCATTTCTAATTAAGATTCAGCAATTTTTTAAGTTGCTGAGTTTTTGCCGAGTTTTCACTGAGTTTTTTTGGGCCTTGGCAAGAAGTTTCCGAGTCCGAGTATTTCAACTATGGTCTTAACAACCATTGTTGTCTTAACGCAAGCAATAGGAACAAGGGTTAGCTGCACTGAAACTGAAGGTGACTACTCCACCATACTCAAATATGCTTCCATTCATTCAACATGATGACAATGTTATCCCCTTGATGATGGCGAAAAATGAGCTTGTCACCAACTTCTTGTAGTGTCTTCACCAACCATTATCCATTGCTAGGTGCCATGCTTTGATCCAAATTTGAAACCTGACAGGTTGGCAAGATCACCAACTTTGCTACCACTGAAATATCCTTGATGGACTTTATCTCAAAATTGTCTATTCACTCTGAGTTATTTTTGTCAAATAGTTTGCTCGAACAAACACTTGTAGTGTTTTGCAGGGTTAATGGTGATTAGGATACTTTGCAATATATTAACTCAGAAAATGATGAAGGCAATATAACATTTTTGCAGATACTCTAACAACTGTAATCCTCAACAGGTATATTGTTCAATACATAGAAAGATAAGCAGTTCTCAAAATAGAAGCAATTGAACTTTTGACCTTTATCAACACTACCCAATTTACTCTCCTCTCAACAATTAATGATAGACCCGAATCAGTTGGTTCTCTTTCACACGTGATTGCACACTTCAGGAAAAGGGTAATACCCCAAGGAGATCTACTGCCCAATGGAATAAGATCCCTATCTTGCATCTAGATTGAGAGTATAGCATAACCCAGATGCCAACAGGGAATGAATAGACGCATCAATGACTGTTGAAGGATTTGCAATGGCTAGTGATAAGACCTCCACCTGAATGAGGGATCTGATAGATAGAACATGTATCCTAGCGACAACAATGTCTATCTTTGTAGCCATGCCAACCATACTAGCTCCAATGGTCGCAGGCTCTTCCCAATAGTGGTGCTCATGTATTAGCTGGTGATGACTGATAGTATTTATTTGTACAGTTCTCCCATGTTCAAAAACGGAATATTTATTTTCCTTGACTTCAAGCTTCTCACGTCAAGACATATGCTAATGAAATATGGAAGTATTATTGTGCTTGATAATCGAATTAGATTCCCAAAGTATATAAGTCTGAATAATATATATTTCCGCACTCCACATAAGGTTGCGACAACAATATTCCAATACTTCCTTGATCAAATACTTCAACTCCAGCTTTGACTTTATAACATAATGCGTCAATAGATATTTCAATTTTTCAATTATTTTAGACTTAGGCTAGCCAAATAAAAAAATCACCCAATCTTAATAATATTGGAAAAAGTCTGAAAAATTATTTGTGCCAAAGTCTCTTCTCCATTTTTTTGTCGTGACTCCTTCAAGACTTGTTTATTATAATAAGCCTGAGAAATTAATCGATATGCATTGACAACTAAAAACACCCTTATCACTAATGTAATGTTTATGCAAATGTGAGAAATGAACAGAGCATACTAATACACCAACAACAACAATGAATTGCCAATAGAATATTCATATTTTCAGACAATGTAGAATTTCTCTGGTTACATAGTAGTCACAAATTTGTCTTCAATTGAAGACTTCACTAATTTGATCTGGCAGACTAGGGAGGGTCTTGCACCTCTGAAACTACAAACACTAGATTGAATTCCAACTTGGAATTACAAAACAAGAAGATGAATGATCGATGATGATTGATGCTCCAAGGAAGTCGAATATATATGAGGTTTACACCTTGAACAAGCAAGTTGGCCCCTGATTTAAATGAAAAAGGTGGCCCAAAGTTGGCGCCACAAGTTACATATAAATAGGATGGGCCTAAGGATGGGGCCACAATATTAAATAATTCCTTTATTAAATAAAGGGACATTACAATTGACTTACCTTCAAAGAGGCACTAACATCTGGTTCTAGGGTTAGTGTCGACACAAAGAAATCATAGTTGCCATGTTCCCCGTTGTTGGGATTTCCCTCAATTTCTTCCTCGTAATGCTCCCACCTCTCTAGATGGAATCTGCCAACAACGGTTGCCCAAAATTATTTGGCCACCAACCCTTCTAATGGCCCTTTCTCTAGTGCGTCTTGCGATGGGTATTGTCCTTCCCCTAACCATTGTTAAGACCGTATACAAGAGATTTGCATTGAAGGTTCAATTCATGACAAGGAAAGAATCTTTGTAGAATCATGCACTCATTTGTAGGTTCATAAGACTTGGCCAAAGTTATGTGATCTCCAGTCTTGAACCATAGTAAATTGGAAAGATGGCATGGAAGAAGAAATTAGTATTTAATCCTATGCTAGAGGTTGTTTCATCCTTGAATTTGACTTCTTGGAAGTTAGAGAAGGTGCTAAAAAATGGGCCATGGGTTTTTCAAGGGGATTTCTTATGCACTAAGCCATGGTTTCCTTTCTTTGATCCTCGAACAGAGACATTTTCTTTTGAATGCCTGTGGATGCATCTACCTTATCTCGCATTACAATTTTGGGAAAGACTGCTTGTGGGCCATTGGAAATGGTCTAGGGAAGTATTATTGTGCTTCAGAAGAACAATCAATCATGCAAGCTCCACTTGTGCACAAATGTGTTGAAATGGATGTTGGCAGTAGTTGAGATTTCCCTAAAAGCTGGTAGTAGATGTTGGTGGCAACTTGTAGATTATGAAAGAATTGTTTTCAAGTATAGGAAATGCATCTCAATTGATCATTCCACCCCTCAATGTTCAAAAATAAAAGCTCATGTTGGGGGTTATCAGGGATTGGGTGATACTCTAGATGCCCAAATCGATTCAAATTCCTCCCCAGTTCCCTAAATGGATAGGTCAAAACCAAATAATCTGCATGACTCAATTAGTAGGGTTTTGCAAGTGGTTTCTAAAGACACTTCAAAGCCTTCAACAAATTTTAAAAAAGAATGTTTACTGCAAGATTATAGACAAAACAATGACTTCTTTAGGGTTTGTGGTTTCCTTAGTGAGTTGTGGCCTTGGGGATAATGTTGACAACACAAATGGTAAAATTGAGAAAATTATGGAACCCCCTCTCCAATCATATCAAGAATGGATAGAAGTTAAGAGGAAGAAATCCTCACTTTAAAACCCGCACATCAAATGATGCTAGGATCTTCTAAGAAAGGGAAATTTTTGAGATGTAAAATGACTTTTGTGCTCCCATGTTAAGATGTGTAGGCAAGTACTATATTCCAGTGACAATACTTTTTAGATAACTTGTATGAGCATTCTAGTTATCTTGATGCACCCCTAATTGTGGGCCATACACATTATTTATTGATTTTTGATGGAGACCAGCCTTAGGCTGAACCTCTTCAGCTAAGAGCACATTTTTTAAATTTTTATTTATTTATTATATATGGGGTAGAGCATCCTTATGCCTGACTCATTGATTTAAAAGACAAGAAATAAAAATTATTTTTAAATAATAATATTATTAAAAAATTTAAATGAAAAACTATTTTTGGATAATGTTAATATTATCATTTACATTTAATTACAGGTTATATAGGCTTATTTATTAAAAGTAAAAGTAAAAGTAAAAAAGAACATTAATTTTTTTTAAAAAATACAACACATTTAAAGTGCTGCTGTCTCCTTTAAAGTGCTAGGGCAAAGTGTGCCAAAACTCAAAAAAATGAATGCACGTCTTAGACAATTTTGTACTTAAAAAAGTTCTTGTCTTTTATGACAATCATTTTTTAATAATATTTATTGATTAGTGATTTTGTATAGTTAACCAGTAATTATTATTAACAAATAAAATAAAAGATTTAATTGAAATTGCAGCAATTAAAAAATATAGAAAATACAAACCATATAAAAATACTATGAAGAGACTAGCACTTATTCACAAGCAAACTTATATTTTTCTGTTCATGAGTGGAAAAGCGTATTTTCCAATTTTAAAACACTTCAAAGACCAATTTCTAGCATCAGGACAGATTTTTCAGTTGTATTTTCAGAGCCAACTTTGTCTATTTTGCACCATTCAATGTGTATATACTGCTAATCTATTTGATTTCCATATCTAGTTTTTATTTTCAGAAAGAAAGTGTTCATTCTTGGGGATGCTTTTTTGGAATTGATGCAAAGTTGAATAGTGTGAAATTTGTGAATTTCAATAAAGAGAAAAAGCATCAAAGTGAATTTTCCGAGCTTCATCACAGGTTTTAAATGCAAGTCACCAAGGTTCATTGAAAAACATAAACATTTCAAGGCTTCAAGGTTTTGCCAAGTATCATTAGAACAAAAGAAAGTATCATCAATTAAGAGTCATCCAGAGATGTCTTCCATAAATCTTTTTTTAACGTGCACTAAAAATAGATCATCATTTTTGTTATAACAAGAGCATATTCTATGATATGCCGGTTTTAGCTAGATTCTTGTATTTATAACTTTCCGAATATTTTTAGTGTTCTTTATTTTTAGCTTAAAGTCTATCTTATCACACATATGAAGATAGCTTTCAATGGATAATTGTAATATTTTAATTGTTAGTTGAACTAACAATTATATTATGTCAAATTAGAATTAATGGAAAACATAATTTGCAAAATTGCCAAGTAGTCATAGTTAGGTTATGTTATAAATGCAGTCAATTTATTTAATTTTTTTTCATGCAGCTTTTTAAAAAGTATAAATAAGTATTTAATTTTTTGAAATATACGAGACAATATAGAAAAAACTAACAAAAGTATTGCTCACAACAGTAAACTATTAGGAGTGGGGGGGGGGGGGNAACAAAAGTATTGCTCACAACAGTAAACTATTAGGAGTGGGGGGGGGGGGTTGAAACTATCGCCACTTAGTTAGTACTAATCATAGAAGGAAGAAAGAGTGTTTGCAAGTAACAAAGGAGAGGGAGTTGAGTCTTCACTTCTTTGTTAATACAAACATAAATTGCGGCTAGTGAGTTAATTGGGGGTTTGACACCGTTGTCACTTAATTAGAAAACTAGTATAAAATAACTTAAAAACCCTTCAAATATGGAGTTAGCTTCAATTACAATATTAAAAATAAGAAACTAAAACCAGAATTTCTGATCATTCAAATCAGACTATAAAGCATGCAGAAAACTCACTGAAACTTGACAAGAAAGGGCACATGCAATCGCCAAAAACCCCAATAATTAATTTTCAAACTTAACCAACAAATATTTCACACATAGTTGCCACAATGAGCAGATTTTTTACCACCGAAAAGTTTGATTTTTAACTCAAAAAATCACACCGCACAACTGAAAACCACACTACACACCAAATACTGAAAACCCACATCAGAAAGCTGCAAAGTACTTCATATACTCCAAATCAAAACCTTCCTGAAAGCTACAAGAACACGTAAAACCTGCAACTATGAGAACTAACTAGCTAGGGTGGGTTTTTCACCACCGAATGAGCAATCTGAAAGAGGGCTATTGTCCTCAATCAGTCAAACTGAACTCCAGTATCATTTTGGTAGCATAACATTAGATATCAACTTTAGCATACCAAATAAGAGCCCCAATCTCCCTTTTATAACTTTTGAGAGCTATTTTAGCAAAAGGCATTTTCTTTTTGCCACTTTTTCAAAACAACACATTTTGCTTTTTTTCACTATTTTTGGGGGAAAATCGCTTTTTTGCTTTTCTATTGCTTTTTTGAAAAACACATTTTTTTGCTTTTTTCACTATTTTCCATAAAAGTGTTGTTTTGCCTTTTCACCACTGTTTTGAAAAAGCGCATTTTTTTCACTATATTTTTCAGAATTTTTTCTTTTTTCGTTGCTTTTCAGAAAAGTACTTATTTGCTTTTTTTCTATTTTTTTGGGAAAAGCACTTTTCGAAACTTAATGAATGAAATAAAATAAATATCTTCTGAAATTAATATAATCCACCAAGTCCCATTGAAACTAATTGCGCTAAACTGAAGAAGGAACTGAGACCATGACCAAGTGCTAAACATAGTACTTACTAAAAATAGTTGTCTACCAAAGATAGTAAACTTGCCAAAAACAATGAAACTCACTAAAAAAGTTCACTTTAGGATAGTGAGTCCCTAACCAGGTCCAGTTAGCCTACGGGAACTCGGGAATAGGCTAATGGAAAGCTCGAATTGAGCTAGATGCAAGAAGGGGACATCACAGTCCTCTCTCATCAAGATTGCTTGTCCTCAAGCAATTGCAACTTTGGATGCTATAAAATTTGCTCACTTTCCCAAGTAGCGTCCTCCACTGGTAAGTTTTTTCACTTCACTAGGTACTCCCTGATAGTTCTTTTCCGTAAGGTATGCTCTCTGATATCAATCATTGTCTTAGGAATCCATACCAGCTTGTGTTCCTCATCCAAAGGAGGCACTATAGGAGTCACATTATGCCCAAGTGCCATCTTGAGGCGAGATATCTGAAAAACATTATGTGCTTGCTACTCTCAAGGTAGCTCAAGCTCATAAGCCACCTCTCCAATCCTCTTGGTGATTCTTAAAAGTCCATAGAAGCAAGGCTTAAGCTTCTCTGACCCACTTCTTTTGAGAGTGGATTTCCTATAGGGCTGTAATCTCAGATAAATCATGTCTCCTACCTTAAATGCTCACTCAATACAGCGTCGATCATCATACTACTTCTAATTTTGAGAATGACGTATATTTTCCCTCAAAGATTTCATAATGTCACAACTCTTCTGAAGAAGATTTTTGGCTTTAAGTACTTTGCAGTCACCAAAAAGTAAGTCAATGAAGCTAGGCGCTTCTGAATCATATAAGGCCATTAAAGGAGACATCTTAATAGTCATTTGAAAAGTGGAGTTGTTACCAAACCCTCCCAAATGCAACAACTCAACCCATGCTTTTTGCTACCCTAAAATATAATTGTGTAGGCAACCTTCTACCCATTTATTTACGATCTTTTCCTGCCCATTGGTTTGAGGGTGATAACTAGTGCTAGGAGTCAATTTAGTACTACACAACTTGAACAATTCTTTCCAAAACAAGCTCATAAACTTGTTGTCCATGTCACTAATGATGTTCTTAGGTGTCTCATAAAGTCTAAAAACCTCTCTAAAGAACAAATCTACCACCTAAACTACTGTATACCTTGCTGAAATAGCAATAAAATGAGCAAACTTAGTCAATCTATCCACTACCACAAAGACACAATCCTTCTCTTGTACCTTGGGAAGCCTTGTGATGAAGTTCATTGAAATACTTTCCCACTTTTGAGTAGGAATAGGCAGTGGCTGTAGTAGACCAGCAAGGTAAGTATGTTCATTTTTATTTTTTTGACACACTTGGCACTAACGAACATACTTAAGAATGTCATCATTCATACCTTTCCATGAGAATCTCTCATGGATCTTCCTATAATACTTGTAATAACTAGGATGACTGGCCATTGGGATGTCATGAAATGTTTTTAAAATTTGATCTTCAATCTTAGTTCAGGTACTAACATTATTCTATCCTTGTAGAAAATGAGGCCCTCCCTTACCTTGTACCTATCATCATGTAATCTATCATCAATAATGCTATTGGCAAGAGCATTCTTTGCATAATCAGCTTGTGTTAATAAACCCACACATGCAAATGCTCTCAATAACAAATCAGATGAAGTGGGGGTTTGTCACCATCGCTGCTTAGTCAGTACATTAGCATAAAACGAAGAGCACATTGCAACTAACTAGATGAAGTGGGGGTTTTTCACCATCGCCACTCAATTAGTACATTAACATAGCAATAACAAGGACTAATATTCAAATAATAAGATGAAGAGGGGGCTGGGCCAATGCTCTCTAACATCTTTACATCAACATAGAAAACATTAATGCATTGTAAAGAAATATCCTTTCAACTCAATAAGCAGGTGTTAGCCCCAAAGCAATATCAAAAGAGATAAGCAACTGAAATCAGATTCTTTGGTTAATGAATCAGACTATAAAGCATGCAGCAAACTCACTTAAACTTGACAAGAAAGGGCACATGCAAGTGTCGAAAACCCCAATAATCAGTTTTCCACCAAATCCAATGTATGAGTATTCAATAGATGGCACCCAACAATGAGGAGAGCAATGAAACAATACCCTGAACAATATCTCTATCAACCACTAAGTTATGAATATAAACCTGATTTTCTATTATTTTGAAAAAGTACACCAGCTCTCAGAAAAAGCCCCAAAACTATCAATCTTTAACAACGCTTCAAAAGGACACACCATACAACAAAACCACAACACCCACATCAAAATACCGTAGCATCACCTTCCTCAAACCTAAAATCACCCACAAAGTGTAATGACCCTTACTATAGAGGCCACTAAAACCCCCAACGCTGAACTGTGACAATTCGTCAAACACTTGGCATGCAACTGAAATGTTTGTTTGAGATGTAGTGTTTCAAGGTTAAGATTGTTGAGCAACAAATCCACCAAGTACAATTGATATAACAATGCCAAAAAGTAATGAAATGCAATCAATGCAAATGCTGACTTCTATAACAATTTTCAGAATATCAATGGTTTGGCACCAAGAAATTACAATGACAAAGATAGTATTCTAATGACCAACAATGCCCAATGATTTATGAACCTTCAAATCTGATTACAATACGCAAGTGTGACAGTGACTGAATTCTGCGAATATAAAGGACTGTTACAACTTCATACATGAATAATGACAAGTCCATACAATGCACTTCATTTGCTCCATACAATGCACTATCATTCACTATGACAATTCAATTACAAATGATGAATAACAGTGACTGATTATGATATAATCTGGACTGTTATGACAGAGACTGAATATATGCAATTTTCATACAATTCTGACACCAAATATCAACACATGAAAGAACCTGGAAATGCCGTACTGGATGTTGACAAATGATGATGAAGAACGTTGATGAAGACACCTCGAACTGCACCCGAACTGATCCCAAATGATGCTGCTGTACCTGTCACTGGTACAGGCCGTACCTGGCCGTACAGTACGGCAGCTGTACAAAAATCACTCCTTTTTATTGGCTG
>MU226504.1:2911044-2941511 GCA_018584345.1 Thuja plicata | reverse complement strand
AGGTGCCCAACATATAATACCAACAATAATGGCAACCTTAGCAAATTTAATCAAATAATAATAATAATTCACCCATCTTGCGAAAACCACTGAAGAAGCATCAAAATCGAAATCTGTTTGCACTGGAATGATCCTGATGATAAAAGATGATGAACGAACCTAACGAGGTGACTTACTAAAAATAGGCGCTCTCTCCAAGATTCTTGGAGCCCAAACCGGAAGCCAAAAATGAAAACCGAGAGCATCATTCAACTCCTCTAACTCATCTGAGTTCATCGGAACTATCCCTTGCTTACTATAAATAGTAAGTTCACACCAAATACCCTCTAAACCCCTCATCAAACCACGAGGATCGCAATAATGACCTGGCACCATCATTTCAATAACCTGCTGAAAAATGGGGACATTACATTAAATCATAAATTCAATTTGTAAAATATTTAAGTGAAATAATAGAATAATATTTATGAGCCTTAGGAGAACTTGAAATTGAAGATTTTGCATTTTAAAGCTGAGGAAAGGCTCAGACTGAGACCAGTTACCCAAAATATCATTTACTATAAATAGTAATATGCTAAAAATAGCCAAAACCATCCAACCCTAAAACTGAAGATACTGCTCTCTAAGGCTGAGGGGAACTATGACTAGGATCTGACAAATGTAAAACATACTAAAAATAGTAATTGTTATACACTAAATTTGCACCCTAGGTCAAGCTCTCGTAGTCTCGATAATCTAGTATAACATGGGAATCATTTCCAGGTGTAGGACCTATGCTAACTGAAATGAGACCTCCAGGTTCTAGGGTGGTTCCTCTTGTATAATCACCTTAATTTGCTCTTTGCATGAAAATAAACTCTTGAGGGAAAAGGGATAGAAGGAGATGCTGAAAGAGAAATAACAGAAAGCAAATTATCCTACTAGGTGATACACCGAAGGTAACTTGAATAACAATACAGCGACTGAGATCAGCGTGAAATCTTGAATCTAATAGAACACAACTTTCTAGATAGGCTTGCATAAGTATTTCATGGAGAGGTCTGAGATAAACAAAGGCTATTCACGGAAAGAAGTGTTTTCACAAACAATAGCATATTCTCTATGAGTAGACACGGACTATGACCTACAAACAAACATCCACTTCTGCAACTAGGCACAGGAATAAGACAAGATGACAGGGGACTGAAGAATATCCACAAACTCACCTAAACCAGATCACCCACAGTAGTACATAGTGTTGCAGAAAGAAAGAGGGCTCAGGAACTCCAATATTTCTCTGAAAATGATTCAATATATTCTAATTCAGTAAGAGAAATTTAGACAAAAAAAAAACCCAAGGACAAAGGAAATGTCACAAAAAACCTTTGCAATATCTGAAAATCAATGAAAGATTACAGACTGTAGAAGTCAGAGGACAGAAAAAATGCCACGGATAACTTCTAAGAAAGGAAAACTTTGAGCTCTAAAAGCTCCAAAAAACTGATATATATACTCCCCAGCATGCAGGCTTGGAGTCAATCCAATCATATTAGGATTGCAATTGATTTTCAATAGAATAATTGGAAAACCCTAACACTATCAATTCTGCTCATAAATGCCTCCTTGAAATATCTTCAGAAAATCAGATATAGGCCTGAACATCTTTCCAATTGTCATAACTCTGCCCTTGAGAAGTTGGTCGATCCATCTACTTCCCTGCAAGTCGGTTCTGTCATAACTACTCAAATCAGATATTTGAATTTTTAAATGTTTGAAAGATAACGGTCATAGCTGGCGCGAGGTATTTCATCTACGACCGAGATTCAAATTGATTTCACTTTAAAACGTGACCGTCGATCTTCCTTTCTGATCTGACCATGACTTTAACCCGTGCCTTTACCCTTGGTTACATCTTTCCTTTGTTGTCGTTGAGTCTCCAGACTTTTCCCTTAACCTTGGTTCCTTTCCGAGACTTGGCGACAAATGTTGGATCTCCTTTATCATCGACGGTAGTCACTGGGTCTTTGAATACTTTTGGCATATTCTTTTCCTTTACGAGACTAAGCGACCACCGCGAGATCAAATCAGGATGAACGGCTCAGATCAGATTTGAACTTTAATCTCTGCAACCCTTCTTTCATTCAACGACACCGTGACTGAGCACATCTGACCAGGAACACATGGCACCATGGTGTAATGGCTTATACTTTAAACTTTGAGCACCTCTACTTCAAGCCTTTACGCCAGCCACACGATCAAAATGGAAAATGCTCGAAGATTACCTTGGTGCTAACCTCGAACCTTAACTCAACTTACTTGTCTTTAACTTCGGGGTTCATTTGGAGACTTGGCAACTGTATAAAATCCAAGTCGTTAGATGATTTGCTTAACCATAGTCAAATCAGGAGATCTCCCGACTGAGAAAAAGCGAAGTCTCGCGAAGATTTGTTAACCTTGGAGTTTATCACGAGACTTCCCGACTGAAGAACTTAACCTTACTTGCTTGATCAAAAGGAATATTTTGATATCATTAGGAGATATCGTGACTGCGTGAAAAGAAAATAAGCACATGGGTTTTAGGGATTTAAGTGACCGAAAAAGGTAATGGGAAATTAGAAAGGTCAACGGTCACTTAGGGTATCATGAATTACAAAGGGTTTCCATTCTTAGCCAATTTTGCATGGGCAAGGCAGACAGAGAACAGAAAAAAAGGGTTGCAGAGGCACAACCAAGACCAGAAAATTTATGGTCTTCTTCACAGGCTGGGCTCAACCCTTGTGGGAGCCTCATTTCAGTCCACCTGTAGCCAAAATTCATATAATGGGGAAATTTTGGGTAACAGTAACATGCTAAAAATAGAAATGTTCTCCAAAAGTCTTGAAACTAGCGATGTTGCATGCTAAAGCTAAGAGAAGGCTGAAACTATGACTAGTAGACAAACATAGAGGTTACTATCTATAGTAACTACTACAAATAGTAAGTCGTCCAAAACTCCCAACTAACCAATTTGTGTACAAATTGACACTTGCTAAAAATAGTAAGTTTGGGACAAGTTTGGGCATGGTTGGTAGTATTTTTAGAATAAATAAAATGTATGATTTTTAGCTTGCTTCTTCACTGCACACACAACAGTATGAATTGTGTTCGATTTATAGCCCTTGCACACAACACTTTTGTGGGCTAAAACATATTGTTAGTAGGTTATGTGGTTAATGTGTTAGTGTAATGGAGGGATAGGTAGTTATATGGGTTGTGGCGATTGGCCTCGCACCCCCTCGGGTCTTTATATTGTACTCTCTCGATGGTATTAGCCTTCGTTATTGTGTATGGACTTATATGGCATTAATGAAAGCATTGGCAGTTCTCTGATATTGTGTTGTTTCCATTATACTACATTCTCTATTTTGCATTAATTCTCTTTACCCCTTAGCGGTAAACATGTGGCGTCGTTGCCTTAAAAAGCCTGGGCGTGGTGGAGAACGAATGGCGTACGGAGGACAATGGGCATAACTCTAGAGGACGGTAGCAACAGGGAGGACGACGGATTCAAAGAGTTGTTCGAGGGAGAACGTGCGTTGACCTCAGACTTTGTGGCCCTCTTACAAGTGGCGGTAGAGACTCACGTACAAAGGGAAGCTGAATGGGAAGAAGTCCCTGAAGGTGCCATGTTGGATGCCCTCGGAGTTAATCCTGCGGTCAATCGGTTGATGAGTCAGCTCCCTCGGATCTTGGCACAGACATCTCTTGCCCTATGTAACCGACAGGAGGAGATTGATCGGGAACAACACCGTCAAAAAATCCTTCGTAACTACGAGGAAAATTGCCACCAAGAATAGGAAGAACGCAATAAAAACCATCGAAGGCAAACCAATAACTGAGCTTTCTGGAGAGAAGTAGAAATAAAAGAGAACACCGAAGTTGTTACGATTCTGTCATAATGATGACACGTATTGTGTAACACAAGTGGTGGTTTAATAAAATATTGGTTTTCTTGTTTATATCATGTGTGGTTTCATTTTCATGCGCAAAATAAGCAATTCATGCCAAACTTGTTAAATAAAGATAACAATAGAAAGGAATCTGTAAACGAGTATGAAGCTATCCAGAGGACTTTAGCCCTACAACAGTAGGTGGAAGGCAGGAGATAGTTGAGGAGGATTGCCGAAGGGCTACCCGGGGAACGATTGGTAAAAGGCAGTCAAGTTGGTGTCACTGTGGGCGAAGCCAAAGGGGAATAGTACGGTTGACAAGAACATCACCAGACGTACGGTAGGGAGGAACACTGCCAGGAGTACGGCTTAAACGACTTGATCAAAGAAACTAGAAACCGATTCAGGAATTCAACCCTTACTCGTGTACCGAAGCAAGAGTAGCCCGAAGGAACGAAGGGGAAGAGGTCAGAGATAGGGACAGAGAGGATACCAGTGCAGCCAGAGGTGTCGGAGGGACACCAGGGCACAGTAGTCAAAACATCCCGTCAAGCTCCAACCCACCTAGTTCGGGAACGCAACCAACCAGAAGCAACCTAGGTAGTCGAAGGATGGCATCACAAAAGCAGAAATTACCGAAGTTTAATGGTGACGAGGAGGATCCTATGAGACATTGTCGTACCTGTGAAACGATTTGGTCGGCGAACAGAGTAGCCGACAAAGATGAATGGGTCTAGTAGTTCCTAGCAACCCTACGCGGAGTCGCCATTGATTGGTACTCCGATACGGACAAAACAAAGGTGAATACTTGGGACAATCAAAGAAGAATTTCAGAATGAATTTCGCTTGCTTCGGGATGACAATGAAATAGTAGCAGAAATCTATAGTACGAAGCAAGGAAAGGAGACAGTGAGGAGGTACAACCAGAGGCTCAAAGAACTAGTAGGGAAGATGGACAACCAGACAACCGACAATTTGAAGAAGAGATGGTTTGTTGAGGGATTGAAGCCTTCCCTGAAGAAAAAGATGAAAATAGTACCCCCCATGTCGAACGTTGACGCCTACGACAGGGCCATGGATCTTGAAAGCAAGGATAAAACCTCCAAGAAGAAGAGGAGCAAGTCATCATCGAGGAGTGACGACTCATCGGAGGAGAGCAGCGGCGACGAGGAGTTAAATAAGAAGGTACATGCTCTCCAGAAAGATATGGAAAGAATGATGAAAGAATTGAAAACAATGAAGGGGAGTGCAAGCAGAAGTGAGGAGGGGGAGTTGTGGTGCACAGATTGCAAGGGGAATGGCCACACGAAGGGCTCTTGTCCCAGAAAAGCATTTTGCGACATTTGCCAAGTTATGGGTCATTCCACCAAGGAATGCCCATACAACATGAAAACAAAGAGCCAGCAAGTGCTCTTCACACAAAAACAACCATCCACATCCGAGGCAGCAAGCACCTTCCAGCAGTCAAACAATAATGCATCATCTGGTAGGTTTTAAATGAACCGGCGAGGAGGGAGAGGGAATAATAACAACAGTAATAGAAGCCGGATACAATATGATGCCAAGGGTCGACCGATGATCCAGTGTCGGGCGTGCAACCAATGGGGTCATTTTGCCTGAGACTGTCAAAAGAGGGACATATCACAGAAGTTGTGTCAATGGTGCGGCCCTGGAGACCATGAAGATGCCAACTGCCCGAAACCTGGCGTCAACTTTCTAAAGATCGAAGGAAGCATTGGTGAAAAAAAGTCTTGGCCGTCACTCATGCACAAACAAAATAGGCCACATACCCCGACCCCCATACTGAGAAGCAAAGGGTACGTGAGGCGAGAGAGGAAATTGAAAACGCAATGAGGGCACGAAAGGAAACACATGAGATGGCTGGCACTTCTAGTGGGACGGAAGCGGAACAGAATATACTAAGGCAAATGTTACACATGGAGGTACCGTTCAAATTCCAAGACCTCCTTTACACCATGCCTCAAATGCGGACAGCTTTGTTAAGCACCTTCTCCATGCAATCCAACACCACACAACGTATGACCGCTCCTAGCGGGTCTGTAGTGGATCCAATGTTGCTAGCTGTAAATAATGGCCGACACCCTTCAGTCGTGGAAATGGGCATCCTCGGAACTATTCTAATGGATACTATCATTGATGGTGGGTCTAGGGTAAATGTACCTCCGGAAGAGACGTGGAAGAAACTCGGGAAACCAACCCTGTGGCCCCTGACTTTCAATTTACTAGGCGCAGACCAATAGGGAATCAAACCCCTCGGGATACTAATGGCGCAACAAGTCACCATTGGCACGCAACCGTTTGTGCTAGACTTTGTTGTGATTCCCCTCAAGAAGAAAGGATATGATGCCGTTTTCGGCAGGGGTGGCTTGTGGCGGCGAGGGTCAATCACAACTGGAAGAAAAACACCCTCTCGATGGAGAGCGGAGGGCGGAAGTTTGTCATCGACCTCTGTACCTAGATGGTGAGCGAGGAGCTTGCATCTTCCTCGGAGTCGAAGTCCGACGGAGAGAATGGTGGAATGGACGAAGGAAGGAATCGAAAGGAGCCTAACGATGAAGGTTTTCTAGAACTCGAGGAGTGTTCAGAGGATGAGACAGGCTCGATGAATGGACTCTTCCACTGGAAAATGGAAGATTATGAGCTATTCCACAGTTATATGTTGCAGGTGGAGGAAGTAGGTGATGCAGGAGCATCCTAGGATCCTTGGCAATCCTGTATCAAACAAAGATATGTTTGCTTTTGTTCTTTAGCTTGTTTGGAGATTGTTCGGTGAAGTGCTTAGTTACCCTGTTGCTTGGGCATGCTTTTATTGAGTTGGTTTCTGTTGCTCGGGCATGCTTTTACCGAGTTGGTTTTTGTTGCTCAAGCATGCTTTTCCGAGTGGTTGCTGTTGCTCGGTGATCTCTTCCCGAGTTGTTTATCCTTCTGGCCAACTTTTGCATTTAATTTCCATGGCGTAATTAATGTGGGGTCTCTCATTGGGGATTGTGTGGACCTAAATCTGGGTCGGGGGTTTCTCCAATGTTTGTTATTGTAGGCCGACCTGTTGGTTGCCATTTGTATTTAAGTTGTATTTTGTTCTTAGCTTAGGGCATCAGATTGTGGGAGCATATCGAAGTGTTTGATCTGAGAATCTGGATCGAGAGTTGTATGTCTTACAGAAGATCTATAGTAGATCTAGAGTTCTATCTTTGTATTTGGCCGTAACCTGGAAGGCCTTACAGCCCGGCATGTTAAATGTAATTGATTATCTATGATAATAGAAAGCTGAATGTTGATCATATTTCTGTGTATCTGGTTGTTTTCGCTGTTATGGTTATTGGTTGCAAGTTTGGACAATCCTTCGTTGGATCCTCCATCCTTGACTGCATTAGTACGACAAGCATCGGAGAGAGATGTGTTCCCGCCGGAGTACGAGGAGTACAAGGAGGGGGAGGCCCATGTGAATGAATCTCCCGCCCACAAATTTGATGCCAAGAGACCATTAAAGTATGAAGAACCGTCCTTGCAGGCCACAAATCTCAGAGATGAGGCAAACCCATGCAACATTCTGGTAGGTGATGACTGGAATCCCGTGTTGAAGACCACGACATTCAAGATTTTTTTGGAGTATAAGGATGTATTTGCGTGGACCTACAAAGACCTCAAGGATGTGCCACCGGGGTTGTGCGTACACTGCATTATTCTGGTACCTGGAGCCGTACCCGTGCAGAAGTCCTTACAGAATGAATAAAAATTACGCAACAAGGGTGAATGAGGAGATTCAGCGTATGCTCGAGGCAGGATCATCTTCAAGGTACAAACAAGTGAATGGGTGTCCCCGATTGTGATATCATTGGAAAGAAGGCCAACCAAATCAGAATTTGTGTCGACTTGAGGTGCCTAAATGTCATCACCTTGAAGGATCCCTTCCCCATCCCATTTACGGATACGATCCTAAAGGAGGTTTCCGAACATGAGATGTACTCGTTTATGGATGGGTTCTCCAAATACAACCAGATATCCATCGCCGAGGAGGACAAGTTGAAAACAACCTTCGTAGTGGAGGATGGAGTGTACGCATATAACTGGATGCCCTTTAGTCTACGCAACGTACCAACGACCTTCGAACGGATAATCCTACACATCTTTGACAAGATGTTGGTAGGACATTTCAGGGCTTTCCTTGACGACTGGTTGATCTTCAGCGGGCAGGACACACATTTAGCAGCCCTGCGAGAATATATGGAGAGGCGCCAAAGAGCAAGGTTGGCACTCAACTCGAAGAAGTGTAGGTTTATGGTCCCACAAGGGAAGCTATTGGGTCATATTGTTTGCAAGGTCGGATTAAAGATAGACCCCGACAAGGTCAGAGTGATCGTAGAGATGGAGCCTCCCACAGATGTCATGGGGGTGAAGTCAATTCTGGGCCGCATTGGCTACTACAGGCGGTTTATAAAGAACTTCAATTAGGTTTGCTGTCCTCTCGACAGGTTGACGCGGAAAGGAGAACCCTATGATTGGGGGATAGAACAAGATGCCTCATTCGAAGAATTGAAGATAAGACTAGTCGGAGCACCAATTCTGGTGTATCGTAATTGGGATAAGGAGTTCTACGTACATGTAGACGCTTCGAATTTTGCAATTGGTGCAACTATGGCGCAGGTGGGTGACCACGGCCTAGACCACCCCATTTATTTCATCAGAAGGTTGTTATCTAGGGCAAAAAAGAATTATAGTACGATGGAGCGGGAGGCACTCAGGATGGTTTATGCAGTTCAAAAGTTTAGACATTATCTGTCGGTGACACTGTTCACATTCTACGTGGACCATCAGGCCTTGATGTAGATGGTTGTTATTGTTGCAAGAGTTCACATTCACCATCATAGTACGGTCAGGGAAGAGCCATGTAATTGTCGACCAGCTTTCCCGCATCAAGTATGGTGAACCACTTGAGGGGATTAATGATGATTTCCCCGATGCCCACCTATTCCACATTGCAATATTGCCTACATGGTACACGAGTTTCAGGGAGTACTTGTCCACATCGCAATTTCCGAGGGATATGCCACCCGGGGAGAGGAGTAAACTGGTGTAGAACTTTCCAGTTGATCAACAGGTTCTTATACAAAATGGGACCCAACCAAGTACTAAGGAGATGTGCCATGGAGGAGGAAGTACAGAGCATTTCTAGAGAGGCACATGATGGGCTAGAGGAGGACATATGGAACCAGACACAATGGCACGGAAGGTACTCCTTGCAGGATTCTGGTGGCCTACTTTGTACAACGACGCCAGGGAGTGGGTCATGAGTTGCGATACTTGTCAGAGAGCGAGGAAACCACTAAAGAGAGACTTCATGCCACTGAATCCTTCTCACGCACAGGAACTTTTTGAACGATGGGGTTTGGATTTTGTTGGGCCTCTGAAGACAAGTAGGGCTCGAAGGTGCCGGTACATCATGGTGGCAACAGAGTACCTAACAATGTGGGTGGAGGCAAGGGCCTTGCCAGACAACTCGGCAGTGAGTACTGCGATGTTCATATACGAGCAAATCATTACGAGGTACGACATCCCCATCCACTTGACCAGCTATAGAGGATGTCATTTCGTGAACCACGTCATCCAACTGCTCACAACAAAGTAAAATATTTCACTCGTTATCAAGTCCATATTACCCTCGAGCTAATGGCCAAGCGAAAGCTACAAACAAAATCTTGGTGTCAGTGATATACAAGTCGTGCGGAGTAGAGCAAACAGACTGGGAGGAGAAATTACCATCGGTACTCTGGGCATACCGCACAACATACAAAGTATCGACTGAACCTACACCATTCCAGTTGATGTTCAGACAAGAAGCGGTTGTTCCTACTGAGTTCATGGTCCCAAGTCTGAGGATAGCTATCGAAAATAGATTAGGTGACATGGAGAGTCTGCGAGAAAGGTTGTATACCCTAAACAAGTTCGATGAGCATCAGATGATGGCGTAATGGGCGATCGATGTGGCGCAACATCGGCAAAAGGCATGGCATGATAACCATCTAAGAAAGATGAGGTTTCAAACCAGGCAACTAGTTTTGAAGTATAATGGGAAAAATGAAATCAAGCCCGGGAAGTTTAAAGTCAAATGGCTGGGTCCATACAAGGTCCGAGAAGTTGGAGGAAATGGAGTCATTAAGCTGTGGACGCTCGACGGACTGGAGATTCCCAAGCCTATGAACAGGTCGAAACTGAAGTTGTATTATGAAAAGCGCCAATGAGGGGTGGCAATAACCACCATACGATGGATTTCGTACGGTATCGAGAAGGCAATATCAACACCGTAGGGAACAAACATATGAAAAAAAAACCGGCCAAGTAAGACATGGTCGTATAGACAGGAGTTTGAATTAAAATGCCATAAGGAACACATAGAGGCGGAACCGTTGTATGGAAGGCACGGGCAACAGACGAGGACAGAAAGGGGGAAAGTTGCACGATAGAAGCCAAGGCCGATGGAGACAGGAAAACCGTACGGTATATACAAGTTTTTGTCGAGGGGTATGTAAGCCGTGTTACCCATTTTATTTCCTAGCTCAGTCAACTGGAGCTGGTTAAGATTTCCAAATAGTGTAAGGGTGCATGTCTGTTATTAATAAGTGTTTTTGCTAAGAGGAAAAATGCCTTAGAAGAACCACAGATAGATGCAATTGTTTACAATCAACAAAAACCATACAACATTGCACATTTTAAAAGGTGATTTTTCATTATTCAAGAATGCACAAATGTAATGGAGTCCCACACAAGCCGTGGGAATGACTACCATAATGCATTATAAAAGGAAATGATGCATATAGAAATGAAAGTATAAACAAAGAGAAGGGATCCGTCATTGCCTCATGATGATGAACCCCCGCAGCTGAGTAGCTCCATCTTCTACTCCTTCAAAGAGGTCATCCCACTGCTCCAAATACCTACAAGGAGATAAAAAATTGTGTCAAGGCTTGGGATACCAAATCTTTATGTATACATCATCAGTACATACACAATTTGCTCCTATAATGCATTATATCAGTTTGCAACTAACGTATGTATCAAAGAAAAGAAAAGAACACATGAAATTCATGGTTTGTTTAACAGGTTTGTTCAAATGTGCAGACACAGGTGAAGGTCTTATTGCTGATTGCTTCATTTAAATATTTCAGCAAGTGAGAAAAAATGGGCGTCCATGAGGGTAGAGCCCAGCATGTTGTTGAATGACACAATCATGCTACAAGATGATAGATTACAGCTGCAGGAGGACAGATGATGTGATGCTTCAGGAAGGAATGATATCATACTATATTTATTATAACATGCTCCATGAAAAAAAAGAGCAGCTTTATACAAAGGAACAATTGATATTAAACAAGACCACTGTGTATTGTCATTATAGAGCAGCAATGTGCTATAAATAGTCCATAAAATCAGCAAGGCAGCATGACTATGAACAAAGTTTCAGCATCAAAGAAAGGATGATAATAGTGATTTGTTTAATATCAAAGCAGTGAGTTCGAAGTAGAGAAGGGAACAGTTACGAAGTCGGCCTTTAGCACTTTATAGTTTATACAAATCATGACAGAGCAGCCATCATTGGTAAAGCATTTACATGGAACTATGAGAGCAGTCCTAATATCAAAAGTAGTGTTATGATCAGCTACATTATGCAAAGGACAATGTCATGACAATCATGAGGTTCACAGTGGTAAAAGTTAACAAGGCACATAGCATCAACAAGTACATGAAAGAGGTCACAAGTCGCCAACAAAAATGAATAAAACAGCAATACCAAACAGTTTTATGACAGTGACCATATCAAGAGAAGTTATTTTTCAATTGAAATATGCATTGAAAATGAAGAAGTCAGATTATATCATGAACTAAAAAGTTATTGCTACAAGATAGGAGCAAGGCAGTCATGTCTGTTATTAATATTCAAGAGCACAGCATAGTTGAGTACCATAATGTACATGAAATAGAGAGATCATAAAGCAAAGGAAAAGACTCAGCCAATAACAAGGAGAAGCATTATGAGCTAATAACAGTCATAAGGCTGCTATCATAGCAAAAGAAGAGACATAACTTGCTGAGTATCCCACCAAAATCAATTACAGTTCAGATTTCAAGGGTGTTGCAGCATGTTGAAGAGTTGCTGAGCAACAAGGATACATATGCAATACGTAATTTGACTGTAAACATAGATTTCTTTCTAGGCCATTAAAGTTCTAAGGATCTTCAACTTTTTATCTCAAGGGAGCAGTTATAATGGAGAATCTTCATTTTAGAGCAACATCAAGGTAATAGTAAACAATGATATCATGCCACCGTTATAGAAGCTACAAGATGCTCAAGAAATGGTGCAATGTCATTTTTTGACAGTGATTTCAAGGGATAGCAATGGAAAATCAGTGATCTCCATGGATTCATTTCAACATTTTAATGACAGTAAAGGTTACATAACAGTGAGCAAAGAAAATGACAGACTCTGTACTAAATAGTTCCAAGTGTATTTAAATATCAGACCATAATGATGCTACGGTTGTGCTTTTCTAAAACAATGGAGCCCAGTGAACATCAAGCAAGAAGCCCTAAACCCTCACGGTATCAAACCCTGGTGTTTTTTTAGAGGGAAAAGACATGGAGGAGGGTTTGAGGAAAATCAAATGTAGAAGTCATAGTCGTGAGAAGAGGTCAAAACCTTCAAAATGCTTATGAAATAACATATATTTTCAAGAGATGAGCCGCGGCCAGTCAACCACATACAAAGCATAAAGTTTATTTGGAGCTTCAGGAGAGTGTGGAGAAAGCTCTCAAAGGTATTTTTAAACAACAGTCCGTAAAAGAGCAAAGCCCTCATAGCGTCTGGAATGAAAACCATCAAAATACATACCAGAATATCAATCATTTCCAACATTTTTCTGAGAAAATGGAGCATAAAGGAACACAAAACAGCATGACATATACAGGAAAGAGATGGAATGTATTTCTTCATTATGTCTTTGAAAATGAACAGGGAGCTCGAAGTACAGAAATTGGCCCATGAAGGTAAAGCTCACCTATGCAAGAAGCTCCAGAATCTGCAGCAAGATGGCCCTTGAAACCTTCAAAAATTTCAGCCTTCAAGACCCTAGAAATCTTTCCAAACCCTCACAGGCAAAGCTCCAGCAACAAAGTGAAAGAGATGAAAATGAATGACTTTACGGTTTCAATTACCTATATCCGCCAAGTGAGAGGCCTCTTGTGCCTTTCTTTTATTTTAATTTTCCTTCCATCTAAATATCCCTGTGGGCGCAAATTCCTTGGGTTCGAAAGTGATAAATGTTTATCACTTATTTCATGCTTATAAATGTAAACTGACTATTTTAATAGAATGATTTTTAGCATCTATTAATATTGTTTAAATGCATATGGAAGTTGACTTTTAAAATTTAAAATAGATTTTTTTTTTACATTAAATCATTTAATAATTCTATAAAATAAATCTATAATTTATTACTTCAATAAAAATTTATTATATTAATATTATTATTAAATGATTCAATTATCATTTAATAATAATTATTAATATAATCGAGATTTATTAAATTAACATTTATAAATTATTATTGGTGCAAAGGAAGGAATTTATTTTTACTTTTAAAAGCCAAAAAGAGATATTTGTTGCAAGTGATGGTAAAGTGTCAAAGTATTCAAGGATGGGGTTGCTAAAGTCAAAGGAAGTTATTGCATTTCAGAGGGCTTTTAATGTGCTATAGGAGGGATAAGATTGCATTTTATGGATTATTTATGATAATATTAATGAGGCATGACTTTTGAGTCATTTTTATGCCTTTTTGAAGTCCTTTGAGGGGCTCAAAGGCCTTGTAGGCTGAATTCGACCCAAAATTTATTGCCCTCATTAGTGAATGCAGTTGGCTAAAAAAGCATAAGTATGAGTTGAAGGCTCATTTGTAAGAAGTTCTTTTTCCTTCCAGCTTGCTGTTTTTGTAACTTTTTCTAAGTTCTTGGCAGAAGCAAGCGGTTTTTTGTTACTCATTTTGAGAAATAGGCAGATTTGTAACACCTTTTGGCAGTGAAATATAGCTTGTGCCTTCTCTTTTTTTCTGTGTTTGTGTATCACATATTGATGCCTTTTATAGAAGTATATAGTCTTTGCAGGTTGAAAGTTGTATTGAATCAGCTTTAAACTATGAGGAAGTTTTTCTCCTTTTTAGAGACTGTCATTTAGCCTTCTTACAAATTGCTGATGTAAGGACTGTGTTATTGAGTTGTGTAGGGAAGCTCCTTGTTATTGGTTATATTGTGTGTTGGTTATTTGTTAAGTCTCAAAGAAACAGTTCGGTGCATCACCTTTAGCAGTAGGTTTCACTTTATGTATCCTTCTAACCCTTTCCCTCAGCAAAAGTCTTAGTTTTAGGTGGTTTCAGGGGAGGTGCCAACAAGAACCAACTTACTCTGGAGGTCAACTTCCAATATCTAAGCCCACAATCAGGGAAGCTTTCCCATGTTCACCGATAGGCCAATTTTATTCAGTAGGGGTGCTCTATTTAGGTGATAACAGTTTTTGGCACGCCTGGTGGGACAGTTTGGACTATTTTAGTCCTAAACTTTTCCTTATATTGTTGTTGTTTGGTGTGGACAGTAGTAGTATCTGCCTTTGGAGGCAAGAAAGAAGCACACCTGGCGACTCTGGAAAAATATCTTCTGGTTTGAGCAATTCAAGTGAAGAAAATTTGGTTTTTTCTGATTTTCAAGCTCTTTGAATATTTCAATATGTCAAAATTTCATGGAAGCACATTTTATCATTCCCCATATCAAGAAAATACTGCCCATGCATCTCCCTATCAGCCATATCAAAACAGCTGTACTACTAGTTTTACAAAAGGTTACCAGCAAGTTCCATATGTTTACCACCCACCCACCCCTAATCAAACTCCATGGCAGCCTGTGTATGCTCATCAGCAGCCCCGAGAAAACCATTTTATTCCAGGTCAGCCTGGTTATTCACAGAATAATCTTCAGCATAAGCATACAAGACATAATGTTAGGCTTTCAAGAGCAGCTCATAGAGGTTGAAAGAGAGCGGGAGTGTAGCTTGCAATAGGATGGTTGGGCTTGTCAAGCTTATCAAAACCAACAGCAAATGGAGTTGCAAAGAGGGCAGTATGAGGAATCTCTTGCAAGAGATTTAGCTATAAAAGAGGAGAAATTAAGATTATTACTTGCTAGAGCTCAAGAGCTAGAAGCTCAGTCAACTCCCTTTGTTCCTAGTTTTATACCAACATATCTTGGGTCAATAAACCAGCCCGTGGAGGTGGAGGTTCCCAAGAACAAATTTCCAAGTTTTAAGCCTCTACTTCCAGAATCCTCCATTAAATCTGCTAAATATGAAATTCCCAGTTTTAGAGGATTCCTTTCAATGCAAGAGAAGATAATACCCACACGAAAACATTCCACCACTATGCAAGACCACTTTGTTCGGGAGATTTGTATACCTCAAGAGACTCCTCAAGTTTCTCAAAGTCCTTCTCTGAGTTAACCTTCTTGTCCTACCACCATTTGTCTTTATCCAGGAGGACCTGTTGTGTACCAGGAAAATTGCTTTAGTGACAAGGTTGAAACATTTAATGAGTCTAAGGTGGAGCATTTGGTTGATGATGAGCCTTTCTATGATGGAAAGGAGGAGAAGTCTGACTTGCTGCAGCTGAGTGTTGAGTGCAATCAGCTGAGGCAGCTTGATATTGACCAAACAAATGAGGTTCAACATTAAGTGTTAATAGATATATTTCATGCTCCCATTATTTGTTGAAGACAAAGAGCTTACATTGATGCCAATATCAACAAGCTTTGGACAACATGATGAAAGGGAAGATCTGGCAGTCTGGTTTAATGAGCTACCTTCTTTTGTTGATGAGGATGAAGATCCTATGCAGATGTCAACAAAAGAGTTGGGGCAGCAGTATGAAGATCAACAAGAGACTGGTGAGAAAGCAGATGCAACAAAATCTTTTGATAAGCTCCCTCCTTTCATTGAATATAATGAAGAGGGAATGGTTAGGATCACACCAATAGTGGGTCTGGAGCAGCGAGATATGGAGCAAGAAAGTGATACTTGTTATGAAGTGTTGGTTGATTTGTTCGAAGAGCTTCCTTTCTTTGTCAAGGACAAAGAAGATATGTTGTTGCCAACATTAGCTCACGGAAGGAGCTTGTTGATCAAAGGGAGGAACATGTTGCCTCCTCAATTCTTCAAGAGAACCGTCCTATTAATGAGAATATACCTCTCATGCAAAAAAGTAAGGAAGACTTGGAGGAAGATCTTTTATGGGATGAGCTGGAAGATTTCTGTTTAGAACTTGATGACAAGCCAGCTTTTTCCAAATAAGAAATTCGTGAACAACAAAGTGATGTAAAAGAGGTAGCTCGTAAGCATGAGTCAAGTGAATCCATCCATCATGAAGATGAAGCAATATTCCAAAAATTTGAGGCCAGCATAGAGAGCTCTAAGTTCTCTCTTTCAAGAGGATGCCCTGTTAGGCATCTATCTAGGGTGGAGGACAGCAAAGAATCACTCATCATGCTGACACCCAAACATGAGGTTTCAGTTGGAGATGAAGTCAAAGGAGAGCATGTTCAATTGATCGATACACTCTTAGGGAGTCATGTGCATGCACACCATGAAGAGGTAGGTGAACTAGCCTATGACTTCCAGGAGGAGTTACAATTGTTTGTTGAATTTATATCCAAAATGTCTCTTTCCCTAGCTGCCCATGAACATGTCAATCATTGCAAATTGAAGAGAAAAGGGATCTATTTTGTAGAACCAGTAAATGACTTTGTTTAAGATTGTCTCTCTGCTGGTTAGTTTAGGGTCGGGTAAGTTTCAAGTTCAATAAGTGTTGTTGCACATAGATTAGTTGCAGTTTTCATTCCCTAAGTGCTAGTTGCACATTTAGATAGTCATTTCTGAGAAGGAGATGTAACTTCTGTAATGAACTACAATTGCATTAGATAGGCATCCATCATATGAAGTAGTGAATACATGTATCCACTGCTGCACATCATACATACCTCCCTCATAGAACTCTAGTTAACTACAACAGCTTGCAAGGACGATGTACTTTTGTTTCAAACTCTTCTAGTGCATCAAGTAAATGCATATCATTCATGATAGTGAGTCTGTTAGTTCACTATAATAAGCCATACACAAGTACCAGATGGATTAGAAGAGGTGGTTGTTTAGAAGTAGGTTGCAACAATGGAAGGGGTGTGTGTTTTTCAGAGGTTTTTTCATATAAGTGACTCTATGCCCAATGGGTAGTATAAGCAGCTGGTCTGATATGCTTAGCAGGCAAGCATCACGCAGATGTGGCTAGAAATGTTACCCATTTTTATTTCCTAGCTCAGTCAACTGGAGCTGGTTAAGATTTCCAAATAGTCTTAAGAGTGCATGTATGTTATTAATAAGTGTTTTTGCCAAGAGGAAAAATGCCTTAGAAGAACCACAGATAGATGCAATTGTTTACAATCAACAAAAACCATACAACATTGCACATTTTAAAAAGTGATTTTTCATTATTCAAGAATGTACAAATGAAATGGAGTCCCACACAAGTCGTGGGAATGACTACCATAATGCATTATAAAAGGAAATGATGCATATAGAAATGAAAGTATAAACAAAGACAAGGGATCCGTCATTACCTCCTGATGACGAAGCCCCGCAGCTGAGTAGCTCCATCTTCAACTCCTTCAAAGAGGTCATCCCACTACTCCAAATACCTGCAAGGAGATAAAAAATTGTGTCAAGGCCTAGGATACCAAATCTTTATGTATACATCATCAGTACATACACAATTTGCTCCTATAATGCATTATATCAGTTTGCAACTGTCATATGTATCGAACAAAAGCAAAGAACACATATGAAATTCATAGTTTGTTTAACAGGTTTGTTCAAATGTGCAGACACAGGTGAAGGTCTTATTGCTGATTGCTTCATTTAAATATTTCAACATGTGGGAAAAAATGGGCTCCCACGAGGGTAGAGCCCAGCATGCTGTCGAATGACACAATCATGCTACAAAATGATAGATTACAGCTGCAGGAGGACAGATGATGTGATGCTTCAGGAAGGAATGATATCATACCATCTTTATTAACATACTCCATGAACAAAAAGAGCAGCTTTATGCAAAGGAACAATTGACATTAAACAAGACCATTGTGTATGGTCATTATAGAGCAGCAATGTGCTATAAATAGTCCATAAAATCAGCAAAGTAGCATGACTATGAACAAAGTTTCAGCATCAAAGAAAGGATAAAAAATATTGTTATCACCTAAATAGAGCACCCCTGCTGAGTAAACTCGGCCTATCGGTGAACATGGGAAAGCTTCCCTAATTGTGGGCTCAGATATTGGAAGCTGACCTCCAAAGTAAGTTGGTTCTTGTAGGCACCTCACCTGAAACCACCTAAAACTAAGACTTTTGTTGAGGGAAAGGGTTAGAAGGATAGATAAAATGAAACCTACTGCTAAAGGTGATGCACCGAACTGTTTCTTTGAGAGTTAACAAATAACCAACACACAATATAACCAGTAACAAGGAGCTTCCCTACATAACTCAATAACACTGTCCTTACATCAACAATTTGTAAGAAGACTAAATGGCAGTCTCTATAAAGGAGAAAAACTTCCTCACAATTTAAAACTGATTCAGTACAACTTTCAACCTGCAAAGACTATATACTTCTATAAAAGGCATCAATTTGTGATACACAAACACAGAAAAAAGAGAAGGCACAAGCTATATTTCACTACCAAAAGGTGTTACAAATCTGCATATTTCTCAAAATGAGTTACAAAAAGCCCCTTGCTTCTGCCAAGAACTTAGAAAAAGTTACAAAAACATCAAGCTTGAAGGAAAAAGAACTTACAAATGAACTTTCAACTCATACTTATGCTTTTTAGCCAACTGCATTCACTAATGAGGGCAATAAATTCTGGGTCGGATTCAGCCTACAAGGCCTTTTTTTGAGCCCCTCAAAGGACTTCAAAAAGGCATAAAAATGACTTAGAAGTCATGCCTCATTAATATTATCATAAATACTCTTCATAAAATGCAATCTTATCCCTCCTATAACTCGTTAAAAGCCCTCTGAAATGCAATAACTTCCTCTAACTTTAACAACCCCATCCTTGAAGGCTTTGACACTTTACCATCACTTGCAACAAATATCTATTTTTGGCTTTTAAAAGTAAAAATAAATTCCTTCCTTTGCACCAATAATAATTTATAAAATGAGTTATAATTTGTTAATTTAATAAATCTCGATTATATTAATAATTATTATTAAATGATAATTGAATCATTTAATAATAATATTAATATAATAAATTTTTATTGAAGTAATAAATTATAGATTTATTTTATTAGAATTATTAAAGGATTTAAAGTAAAAAAAAAATCTATTTTAAATTTTAAAAGTCAACTTCCATATGCATTTAAACAATATTAATAGATGATAAAAATCATTCTATTAAAATTGTCATTTTTACATTTATAAGCATGAAATAAGTGATAAAACATTTATCACTTTCGAACTTGTTGTGAGCTAATCACACATCGCCCCATCAAAGATGGGACCCCTTATCTTTTCGCTCGTTTGCACCCTTTTTTTGTTTTCTCGTCTCAGTGGCTCTAGCAGTAGTCTCTTAGGTTTTTGCCAGTTTCATCTGAGAGGTGATGAGTTTTGGCTAAGTCTTGAGTCAAGGTTGCTTCCTTGCTTTTAATTTTTAATTTTGAAATATTTCAGAGGTAGGGGCTGAAAATTTGAGTAAATACATTAAAAAGGGATCCATAAGTGTGATCAAATGAATTAATATGGCAATTGGTCAAGAGGGCATCTCTTGAGAAGGTGGAAGACACTTGAAAGTGGTCAAATGTAGAAATACCTCTAAAACAACACCCAAAAGGACATAGGTTGTGAAAGATCGTCAAAATCAAGATTCTCAGTTTCACCTTTGAAAGGCATCTATAAGAGAGAATGGCTAAGCAAATTTGAAAGTTTTGTGAAAAGGGGAGAATGAAAAAAAATTGGTCCAAATAACTAAGTATGGGCTGGGCCCCGCACTAGTGAGCATGGAAACTATTTAAGGCATTCAATATTCCTCCACAAATACAGATTTTATGTCCAAGCATCACTAACCAGCAAACACGAGGGAGATATTGCAATCTCTGGCAAACATTAACATGTACAGGCAACACAGATGTTGTGCAAGCAAGGAATTTATGAAAGCCATCAATGCAACTCTAATGTAATCAAGAGATCTCATTCAAGACATACCCATATTGGCCCTAAATGCACACATACCCAAACTGGTTCAAATTTGAAAAAACTTTAAAATGAAGACCCATTAAGCATGACAGAAACCACCCTACACACCCTAGCATGAATTTGCGATGATGAACAAATCTTGGAAAAATTCCAAATCTTGGAAAAATTGGAAATCTTGAAAAATTCCAAATCTTGGAAAAATTCCAAATCTTGAAAAAATTCCAAATCTTGGAAAAACTGGAAATCTTGGAAAAAATTGGAAATCTTGGAAAAATTCAATATCTTGAAAAAATAGGAAATCTTGGAGAAATTCCAAATCTTGAAAAAATTCCAAATCTTTGAAAATTTGGAAATCTTGGAAAAATTCAAAAATAATTTAAAATTTGATAAGGATTCAAAAGGAAATAAATCAATTTTGGACTTAAATTGCCGATTAATTAAATATTAAATTTTACATTTAATATTTGATTATTAAGATCTCAAAAATTAAAATTTTTGAAATAAAAGCGATTTTTTGGAATGTCAAATTAATTAAATATTGATCCTAGTTGATATTTAATTAATGTTTGGTAAAATCAATCCAAGTTGGATAAATCGCTTTTTGAAAGATTTTGGAAAAGCGTGTAAGTCTTGAGAGAGAATGTTGGAGAGAGAAAATTTCTTTACAGAGGGATGAATTTGCAGAGTTTGAAAAATCAGAAAAAGGTGAAGGAATTTTGGAGAGAGTTCCTTTCTAGAGGGAGAAAAAAAATTATATTCAGGGTTCTATGAGTTTGAATTTAATTCCCAGTGTGGAATGAGATGTAAAGTGTCTTATATCTTATTTCCTTACATGATTCCTATGTTTGCTATTTCATTTTGCAGGATGAGAAATTTCAAGCAGCAGACGCTTAAAAGAGACGTTTAGGTTCGAGAGTTCCAGTTCCAGTTCAGGACGTGCAGGGTTCGGGACTTCAAAAATCACAGTTCAAAGCGCAAATATAAAGAATGAAGAATGTAACATCTTGATTTTTCCTCTGAAAAGCCAAAGCCATGGTCAGGCAATTATGTGTGAAGAAATTCTAGAATGATTAAATCATCAACAGGGGAGTCCAATCCATCTCAAGAAGATAATTTTCCTAAGAAAGCACATGGAAGGAAGAAAATGATCAAGGGAGATAATTTCAAGAGAGGTGATCAAAGTTGAATCTAGATTACAAAATGATGTAGTGTTGATATGGCGCCCGATCATCTCCACTAGCTAGTCAAAGATTCCTAAGTCAAACTTCTTTGCATTGAAGGAAAGGGATAAATGATAGGATATTATGGAAAGATAGAGCATTTAATGAATAGAGGGCATTCATATCGACCCACTCTCCTACTGAATGGGCAAGCATAGTGGGCATTTATTACCCACTAAGGTGGTGGATTCCTTCTAATTGGTCCTTGTAGTTATGCTCATTAATGTAGATTCTCTTTTTCTTGCCCTAACCCTAATTAGGGTTAAGGTGGCAAAATCTAGGCCATTGGTTACTGTTTTTTGATCCGGGCCACTCGTAACTGGGGACCTATATAAAGGCCTCACTTCTCATTTGTAAGCAGTGGAACTTTGAGATTGTTACTAAGAGCTATTGAGACAATAAAATTTTCATTGAAGCTTGGTGATTATTTGATGTCTTGAAGCTTGCTTGGTTTCATAATTCCCTCATTTAGATTAAGTTGTTAGATAAAGTGTTGTGATTGCAATGGAAAATATGATGGTGTTTTGATGAATTCCTTTTGGTTCATACTTTTGATATTTTACTGATTGTAAATCATTGTGCAAAGTTAGCCTGAACCCCATTCCTGTGTATGCTTAACTTCTATCATTCGCACATATTGTTCTTTCTGATGGTGTTTGTGGTGGTATGAAAATCAATTGCATAACCCCTTGAAGATTGCACCGGATCACGCGTAGTTGTAGTTTAACTTGGCGAAGCGGAACTTGGTTATTCAGGAATTTGTCCACCAAAGTAGTTAGTATTCATTGCTATCATTGCCCTTAGGAGTAGATTAAAATTTCTAAACCCTTTCTCCGTTGCTTTCCGCATATTTTCGTGAAAACCCCAAAAAAAAAATTCATTGCAAAATCTATCGATAGCTCCATCCAGTATGATTTGAAATCAATTTCAAGTTTGCAAACGTAAGGCCCCTCGTGATTATCAGCAAATCACATCAACCATTGAGCTTATCCACAATCAAGAACTGACATTAAAGGAACCTTGGAATCCATTGTGTGATCTTTTGCAATCTTAGCACACTAACGATTTTGATCAAGAGAGGATAAGATATCTCATTATTTTGTTCTACTGTTTGGTGAGTCATAAAACGCACATCAACAGAACGCAAGGAATTTGCGCCCATGGGGATATTTAGATGGAAGGAAAATTAAAATTAAAGGAAGGCACAAGAGGCCTCTCACTAGGCAAATATAGGGAATTGAAACCCTTAAGTCATTCATTTTCATCTCTTTCACTTTGCTTGTGGAGCTCTACCTAGGCGCCGCCTGTGAGGGTTTGGAAGAATTTTGAGGGTCTTGAAGGCTGAAGCTTTTGAAGGTTTCAAGGGCCATCTTGTTGCAGATTCTGCAGCCTCTTGCACAAGTGAGCTTTACCTTCATGGGCCGATTTCTGTACTTCGAGCTCCTTGTTCATTTTCGAAGACATATTGAAGAAAAACATTCCATCTCTTTCCTATATATGTCATGCTGTTTTGTGTTCCTTTATGCTCCATTTTCTCAAAAAAATGTTGGAAATAATTGATATTCTAGTGTGTATTTTGATGGTTTTCATTCCAGATGCTATGAGGGCTTTGCTCTTTTACAGGTTGTGGTTCAAAAATACCTTTGAGAGCTTTCTCCATGCTCTTCTGAAGCTCCAAATAAACTTCATGCTTCGTATGTGGTTGACTGGCCGCGACTCATCTCTTGAAAATATCTGTTATTTCATAAGCATTTTGAAGGTTTTCACCTCTTCTCGCGACTGTGACGTCTACATTTGATTTTCCTCAAACCCTCCTCCATGTCTTTTCTCTAAAAAAACACTAGGGTTTGATATCGTGAGGGTTGAGGGCTTCTCGCTTGATGTTCACTGGACTCCATTGTTTTAGAAAAGCACAACTGTAGCATCATTATGGTCTGATATTTAAATACACTTGGAACTATTCAGTACAAAGTTCTTTTTTTTCTTTAGCTTGTTGTTTTGTAATTGTTTCTAGGTTCTTGACAGAGGCAAAGAGATTTTGTAACCCATTTTGAGAGATATACATATTTATGACACCTTTTGGTTCTTTTGGTTGTGATTTATAGCTCATGCCTTTCCCATTTCTTCTGTAATTGTGTACTAGTGTTGGTGCAGGTTTTTGTGATTTTGTTTATCCTTGAAGCTGTATTACATGCTGGTGCCTTTAAGCAGTGTTTCATACTTCTTTGCAGGTTTTAAGTTGTGCTTAATTAGTTTTTTTCCAAAATTGTGAGATATTCTTTCTCTTTTTTAGGGGATTGTTGTTATTGGCCTTCTTAAAAAATTGTTGATGCAAAGATTGTGACTTAGTGAGGTTGTGCAAGAGAGATTTTATTGTTGTTCTTACTGTGTGTCAGTTATATGTGTACTTCTCAAATTTTCATTTTGGTGCATCACCCTTTAGGAGTTAGATTTTATTTCTATGCATCCTTCTACCTCTTTTCCTACGCAAAAGTTTTAGTTTTAGGTGGTTTTAGGTGAGTTACCAACAAGAACCAGCTTACTCTAGAGGCCAGCTTCCAATATATGAGCCCACAATCAAGGAAGCTTTCCCATGTTCACTGATAGGTCGAGTTTACTTAGCAAGGGTGCTCTATTTAGGTGATAACAAGTCGTACGACCACTGAAATTGCAAGAGAGAAAGAAGAAGCCGCAAGCACAGTACGGCTAATGGGAGTATAGACCTGTGGCAAGGAGTAATCAAGACAAATTATCAAAAGAAAAGAGGGGAGACCGTACGGCTAGCTAGTCGATTTTTCTTATTTACGAGAAAGAGGTCCGCAGCCATAGCCATACGACAAGGTACGAGGAAGGGAAAAAGAGAACGGCTCGAAAGTATGCCTGTTAGGTACAGCATTGGGTATATTAATTTGGCTGCTTAAAACGATAAAGAGAAAACAATTATTGATGGATAGAACAGGAAAGCAGAAATCGAATTGGAGAAAACAGTTACAACCATCACGATCGAGTAGTTTCGCCAGGCACGAAGACAAGCGAGTGTTGTTGTCGGGAGTACAAGTTGTCGGACCCGTGGACACAGATTCCAGCAAAAAGACAAAGTTGAGGCCCAAAGTTCAAATGCAGGCTAAGAAAAGTACTGTTACAGCCCAAAATGTTGCATTCGAGGGTTTGAATGGGTTGGAGTGCAGAACATGGTGGCAGAGAGGATGCCAGTGAGATTTCCAGCATCAGTGGAAGTAGTGAGACCGCAGAGGGAGGGACATCAGATTTGGCCGTGACAACAGATACAGCCATGTCCACCCCTGCGGGTGATGATATTGCACGGGTTCTCTTTGCCCCGTCACTCCTATTGGCTGCAACTTCATTGAGATCATCCACATCTTTCAGCATCACTCCGATAGTCCCAGTATCGACATTTAGACAGTTGAGGACACCAGTTACTATGACGTTGATGGAGGCCACGTCCCTAACCACAACACCACAGCTAGGGGTCGACGCAGTTGAGCCAATGATACCAGCCGAGGACGAGCCACCCTTAGCAGAGACTGGACTGAGCGCTGAAGGGTTGGAGGATGTTACAGAGGTGCCAAGGGAGATCACTGAGGCAACGCCAATTCAGGGTACAACTCTGGATTTGTGGCTTACGGAGTTTGACACGGCAACACTCAAACCTCTTGGAGCTCCACCCTCTACGCCCCAGAGACAGTCTGACCCCACATTGATTGTTGATTTGGATGCGGATCCCACTAAGTTAGGCATAGCATTGGGTTTCCCTCGGACGAAGGATGTGGTTGTTGGAGGTGGAGAGGATGTTCTCTGGGAGGAGGCTACTGTGCAGAGTGAGGTGTTACGCAGCATAGCTCCATGACCACTGCCATTGTGTCAAATGGCATTGGACAGATCCGAGAAAATGTCTGATATCAAGCAGTTTGTGAGGGATGTTGAGGCTGGCGTACGATGACTTGCGGCTTCAGCAGAGACATGGGCTTTGGGGGAGGCCGAGGTGGCAGTAGTGTGATTGATGGCATTTTCTACAGGCCAATGTGTAGAGGAGTTTGAGTGATGCTTTGTTAATAGGGGATGGCCTACTACGGAGACACCAGACATGCTGGCAAACTGGCGAGTTGGGCTACTTGTTGGGGAGAGTCGGATCCATACTTTACTCCGATAGGTGTAGCATAGGTTCCGAGAGCTGTACTATGAGCTGCGCAGAGCTGAGCACCGAGGAGTAGTGGCTGAGGCTGAGCGAGGAGCCGCTCAAGTGGTGAGGGAGGAGCTCGCCACTAGGTTGCAAGGGTTAGCGGAGGAGATTGCCCATCAGCAGGAGCACGTGGTTGCTCTTGAGGCCCAACATGCCCAGGACCAGGACCAGATAGTAGTATTGGAGAGTAGGCTTGCCTCTGCTTTGGAGGAGGTGGATTAAAAGAATAAGAAGCTTTTAGAAGCCACATTTATGGTAAAGAGTGCTCGGGAGAGGGAGTTACTTGTTGAGAGAGACCTGCGTTACAGGATTGAGGAGGTGCACGAGCTGAGAGCCAGGCTGGCCACATCTACATCTTTAGGGACGCCCTCTCAGCCCCCTTCTACTTCTTGATTTCCTGTCTATTTGTACTGTCATCATTCCCAATTTAGTTGTGTCTCCCGAAGATGACTTTCTTTTTGGGGGGATGATGTTGTCAAGTAAAACATGTTGTTAGTAGGTTATGTGGTTAATGTGTTAGTGTAACGGAGGGATAGGTAGTTATGCGGGTTGCGGCAGTTGGCCTCACACCCCCTCGGGTCTTTATATTGTACTTTCTTGATGGTATCAGGCATCGTTATTATGTGTATGAACTTATATGGCATTAATGAAAGCATTGGCAGTTCTCTGATATTGTGTTGTTTCCATTATACTACATTCTTTGTTATGCATTAATTCTCTTTACCCCTTTACGGTAAACAAACACTATCAAATTTATTATTTGCTAGTGAATCCTAATAAATTTGTACTACAAATTCTTAGAACCTACAACTGACAACAAATCTTGTCTGAATCCACGTATGTTTTGACTAGGAAGAAACCTTTTGTCTCCAAAGCCAAATTACCCTTAGGGTTTTGAGTTGAAAACACAATCCAAACTTCACAAATTTGAAAATGACCAACATGGTTAAATGAGCTCCTATCTCATCTTTTTATAACCTCCAATGGAACTTTCCAAAATATATTTTAAAATGTACCTTTTATTAATATAATAATCCTTTTGGCCCACATAAAGTTACTTTATTTTGTTTTTGAATTTTGAATTTGACTTAAGTCGCTTTATAAAAATTAATCAAGTTGACCACAACATTAATTTAGTTAATTAAATTATTTTGTTTCTGAATCCCAAAATTAGCATATGGAAATAGAATAGGCTAATGGATCTTCGCCGAGTGCCCAAGTTGAAGAAGGGGACATTACACATTTCTTCAAGTTTCAAACTAAATTGTAGAACCATGAACAACCAAGGCATATCTATAGAGAAGGGTGTTTGAGCATTATGTGTTTGTTTTAGGTTTGTACTTTTCATGAAGTCAAACTACTTAAATATTAACATAAATTCGCAAAGTGCCCTTTTGATCAGCCTTACACTATAGGAATAGGGACAGGTGTTTAAATTTTTTCATTGTTCCATGGAGTTTCTTGACTAAGGGATGCAGGGATGTGGGAACAAGTTTTGGGGATGAGGGGACCAAGGGTCCAAATTTGGGGACAGCAGTAGAGCAGCAATAGCTGTGATGCCCCCTTTCTTTGCATAACATCAATCTAGCATTAAGCACATGTATGATCAAGGTGTGGCAGACCTTGAACACTTCCAAGTAGTTAGCAAGTAGATTTAGAAACTGTACATAACAATAAAAGCTCAAGTAGTTAGTTTTGCATATTCTTATCAATAGAGGCAGTGGCATTAGTTCTGACATAAAGATCTTATCAAGAAAAATCATCTTATTTATAAGACTTTAACAACTTTCCCATCCAGCATCTTCAAGTAAAATTGTAGAAAATAAGATGGAGTGTTGCTATAATAAGACCAAGTGATCAATTACTACTCATAAATTCACATGATCAGAGTTTGAAGATCTCAAATCACCAAACAGAAGATATTGGACAATAAGGTTATTCCATGTATCCATGACCATTTGATTACATAAATATCAAGCATGATACGGACCCAACTATTTGCATACCTTATCAACATGTAGATAATGATATTACCATTGATTACATCAAACTAGATGGTCTACGTAATAAACGGCAATTTCATATTCTGACATGTCCATGAGATGGCATCCCACATATCAATCATGAAGTTCATTCCACCGGTATTTCCAAGACAATGATGGTATAAAAAATATAGCCCCCAAGGAAGTATGGTGCATCTAGCAATGCAATCAGTAAACATATCAATGTCATCATCTCCGAATATGCAGAAATAACATATAATCTTCATGTTTACAGTAAGCAAGAAGACTTAGCAAACAATTGATCATGGCATCGAGCCAACCAAATACAAGTATCGCCGCCAAAAAAATGATTATATACAGTGACTAACTCTATCATTGATTAGTTATCCAAAGGGCTATGAAGAAGAGTCTTATAGTAAGGGTGCGATATAGAGTCGCCACTTCTCCATTCTTAGCATTGATAGTAAATGACATCAATAATCATTCAAAAACATGATCATCGAACATTTCTATTTCTTATTTTCACATCCATATTTGGATTTCTCAAATTGAGCAGCAGCCTTCTTTGGCATCGAAAGCGCATATTCAGGGATATTAGTCAGGAACAGCACCAAGATAATATCACAATTATATTCAGTTATAACAGACAGGTGAACAAGATCAGATCAACCAACAGAAGTATAATTCACATACAATATAAGGAAGATATCAGGAACAGCGTTAACTCTCAGATTTGTATCCAATATCCTTTGTATATATATCCAGTGGTATTGGACCAAAATCAGAGATAATATAATGTCCCCTATTGGGGCTTACACTGATTTACTCTATCATTCCCAACTAGAGTTTAGATTCAGCTTGGAAATGGCAATTTAAACATTTCTTGCTAGGAGAAAGCCAATTCCCAATGATTAACATCCTTCACTTATTTAAATCAGATTAAAATAAGAAACAACACTGATTCATAATACATACATAGGCTCTAATTCCTTACTTTCTTCCTAGGGGAAAGGACCCAGTACTCGCACACCCTAACTTTGCGCACTTGTAGATGGTAAACGGTATGTCAGATTTTGACTATTTTTTTTGGTTGTCTCCGTATGCGAGTTAGCTGCTTAAAGCTAAGGTGTCAGCTTCTGGGTATTCACGGATCTCTCTGTAGTGACTGTCGAACACAGAGTGGTAAAAAAGTGGCCATTTCAAAGTGCCGCCCGATACCCACTATGTTCTTGCACCAATAGTCATTCACTCAAGAATGCCAGTACTTGTGGCCAAATGTCCTAGTAGTCATTACAAAATGTCCCAATAGTGGTGCACAAATGGGCCAATTACCAACCAAAAGAGCTAAAAAGTTATCGGCTATTAGTACATGTGTGATCGACTATTGGTACATTTGTTATTATTTTTGGGGGACCTTTAATATTAGTAATTGGGGGGTCAAGATGACAAAAAGGTCACGATTATTGGACACCCTATCAGTTACTGGTACTCTTCCCTAATCAACAACCATAAGAAGGATGAGGGAATTACGTGTCCGTGGGCATTTAGAAACCATTTGCGGGTAGGCTCCCTCAAGGATTTGCGGCACATATATGCATTACCTATTTTAGAACAACGTCCTCAAGGATTTGTGATATACGCCCTTACCCCAATCTTGAGAGTTTCCTCCTACATTGCGCGGTATTACTCCATCCCTGACAAATCAACCTATCCACTTAATGATATTAGCGAGTGTTTAAGCAATTGGCTGAGTATATAATTGTCTTATACATTAAGGATATATACATATATGATAAATATTAAATACTATCCTAATTCCATTATTATTGATAATATATATATTATTTGATTATCACTGATAAGTCGAATATATATATATATATATATTCACATTTATGCTCTTACCATCATAACTGATATTAATACTATATATTTATAGATGATTCTGATTTCACTCTTGTTAGCATATAATATATGTTAGCCGTATATCGGATGTTAGTTAGGTATGGCCGACGGTACTTAGTTACTTCCGTCAGTTAGGAATGGGTGACGACGTTTGGTCGCACCGCTACGGGTTCTATATAACCTTTGTACTTATTCATTAAAGGCATCATGATCCTGTTGCTATTGTAAATGTACTTCAGTACGGATGATCAATAAAGACTCTGTTTTATATACTTGTAATTCCTGTAACGTCTATGCATAAACTAGGTTACCCCAGCGGGTAAACATTTGGCGCTGCTGCCTAGACGAACTCGGAACTGGATGGCATACGGAGACAATGGGCTTATATGTTGACGAAATAAACCCCGAGGCAGGCGATGCACGTACAGAACTGTACGAAGGGGAAGATAACCAGACATGGGAATTCTGAATTCTGTTTCAGGCGGCAATAGAAACTTACGTCCGTCGGGAAGCATACCAAGCGGAAGTCCCACAGAGTGCAGTGTGGTCCACCATCGAGGCTAATCCTACAGCCAACCGTCTGTTAAATCATCTTCCACGGCTGTTGGCACAAGTCTCACTGGCACAACGCGCTCGTATGGAGGAAAGTGCTCGGGAGGAACGACGGCAAGCAATCCTCTGAGAGTATCATGAACGGGAGAGTAAACGACTTGAAGAGGAACGCGATGGCAAACGTCGTCGGGAGTAGGCGTGTTTAAAGGTGACCGAAGGAAGAAGGGACACAGTGGAAAAATAAGAATGACGAGGTCATTCATCTGAAATATTGTAATAGAAACATGAATGAATAAAAAGTGTCCGTTTATTTTGCAAAC
>MU226504.1:2848790-2864448 GCA_018584345.1 Thuja plicata | reverse complement strand
AGCAATCACCGGAACAAGGAACATCACAATCCACCTGGATCCCACAAAAAAAGGTATACCCTGCTACTGACATAAACTGTAGGCTCCTGTAGCACCACCCAAAATGCAAAACGGATAACTCTGTAGACAGACCCCAAACAACCGCTCACCCAAACTCTTGCACTGAATCTGTCTCTGCCCGGATCCCGAAAGAAGTGTACTTCAAGATCATCAAAAACCAAGATGTATGGGTGACTCGGATCCCCTATATACTGAACTCCCCCAGCACACCCAACAAATCTGTACTAGGTGTGTAGATCCTCTGCACAACAATTATGACTACCTCTGTACCAAACTATACTCGAGCCTGGATATCCGCCCACTGTATAATCTTTGTAGTCACAGTAACTCTCCAAGTCACTTGCTATTGACTTGCAGCCAAAATTTCCATCAACTGTTGATGGCGAGAGCCCATCCCATAACGGATGATAAGGACTAGGAGCCAATCCACAATTGTGTGCCATCAACTCATCAACATGTGAATCGAAGGAAAAATAATGAGCACTCCTCACCATGTAATGGTAATAAAAGGCTCTGCTCTCTGTCAAAGGCTCATCATTCCCTAGTCGTGAACCCAAAGATGGTTCCAAACTCAAACTCTGCAAAATAGGTTGGACAAGATCCTGGGTGACCCTCTCAGCAAACCCAGCCTCAAACTCTCTGTGAGGGAGCATCGTGGTCAAAGTACCCAAAATCTCTCTCACCAAATGTCGGATCGCGCCTGTACCCCAAATGAGAACACCTTCAAAAGCTCAGTAAGATCCCTCACGAAATTCTGAACTCTCAAGAAGGTGATCCAAGAATGACTCCTGGCAGTAAAACCTATAGGAGTTAGCATCCAACTGCTCCCCTCGGAACCATAACTAGTCATTGTGTAACTGTGACATAGCCAGTTGCCTATCATCGCCAGCTACGCGATCACTAACAACCGTCCTAGGTGATACCATGCCTCCCTGCTGAGCAACCAAGTGAGTAGTGTCGTGAACAGGAACACTAAATGCTGTCTGGTCCACTCTACTGCCTACAACGTCCTGTACTGTATCACCTAACATACTGCTACCAACTGCAGTATCCATCCCACCCGGAATGTCCACCCCAAAGTCCGGCACACTACAACCTTCTACTGCAATGCCTAACTCAACTACACAAGCATCCGATGGAAGTGACCCTGCACCTCCAACGCTAAAGTCAAGGGTGGATGTATCCCCAATGCTATCACATCCAACAACCCCAACTGTGGACATCATCAGATCACCCGACACCACAATATGTAACTGTACAGGATCGGGTGCTGGTGTAGACTGAAGCTGCTCCAATTCCACAATCACCTCTGCTAACTGAGCCTGAGACTCCCGAAGAGCCAATTAAGTGCTCTCCAAAACCACTAAAGTCGTGGTGAGCTCCCGAGTAAGCTCACTCACCTCATCCTCTCTATCCAAGAGTGCCTCATATGTCGTACTTCCCCACTCTACAAGGTGATCACGATCGGCTACCAACTGAAGGTAATCTCATCTCAGAATCCTGACAGCCTCCCGTAAGGAATGAATCTCTGCAAGGGCCAAGTAACAACCACCAAGCTCATCATCCATAGGAGAACCCCATTCATGTACAACTACCAGTTGTCGAGCAGCATCAAAATACTCAACTGTGGTAACAATATCGCGCTCACTAACTCTCAACTGACTAGTCACATGATGACTATGAATAGTCGGTCTCCTATGCAACGCCTCTGACATGTTGTCCATACTACAATCGGAAGTGGTACCCAACCTACTCCTCTGAAATACTATTCCCCAATGAATTGTCAACTAAGCTCTGTGAACTGACAACTGCACTCACGTCCTCAAACGGAGTACCACCATCTGACACATCTCTGTCAGACTCCTCTGTACATGAGGAAGCCTCCATAGAGTCTACCTCCTCAATATTATTAGTTGTCCCATCCTCTGAGTAATCCAACTCCTGGGACCCATCCACACTCTCCAACAACTCAAAGTCCTCTCCCAGGGTCTGATACAGACATGGCTCACTACTAGAGTCATCCTCAGGAGTCATATAAGAAGTATCGGAAGCAACCCCAGAGGCTAGCAACGGCTCTACTTCTTCAGGTGTCCCTGATGGAACCTCATCTGACTTCGTATTAACCAATGGATCTGGGTCATGCTGGCATGAGTCTGTGTCTATTGTCTCGAACTCAACACTAGTGCCATCATACACAGACTGCATGCTCAAATCATCACTATAGGAGAATACTGGCATCTCCTATACTAACTCTATCTCGGGACTGCCGCTATCCAGATCTGACTCCATCTCCTCAAGGCAGTCCTTGAAAGTGATATCCTCCTCCTCTGGCGAACCAAAGTCCACCATCATAACCTCCAATGCTACAACATTCTCACTATCTGCAACTCCCTCAACATGGACAACAGAACTAGTCTCCTGGCAATCAGAACTGGAGTCATTGTCCGTCTCGACAATACAATCAAGTGTGGTACTGACATCTACTGCAGTCACCATCTCCTGCTGTATCACCGGATCATCAACCCCACAACAAGGTGGCTCCATGCTCTCGCCTAGCCCACCTAAGATGGGTGTTGCCTCACACTCCAAAGCTACACCACGACAGCTAATATATAAATCTCCGATAACGAGTCCCTCCTCGAGAGAACCTGGTCCATCAGAGGCAACCACTGTATCAACTGTATCTGCACCAACTGCAGCAACTACTTGGAAAGCCTCAACCTGATGAAGCTCAGTACTGCAGTCTACCACTGGAGCTGACACTTCCACCTGTCTATGTGTGGAGTGTCTATCATCCGATCCATGAGTAGGTGTCGTATTATGTACTGGTGGATCTACATCTCTAACACCTGTCGGAGAAAACTTCAACCTCCTACCCTGCGATCTAGATGTTGGTCTACTGAAAGCGGAAACCATATATCTCGCTGCCCAGTCTACTATCTCTGGATCCGACAGTCTTTCCGCCATCCTCTGCTGATGAAGCCTAAGTCTTTCCATACTCTCCATTAATGTATTTATTTTATTTTTATTTTTCGCACTGTTGTACCGGCTCCCAGAGCTAAGCCGCCTGTACCTGTCCATCTCGAGAGTGTTGATCACTCTAAATATAACAGCAAGTCTACATTCATAAATACTTTCCTACCCCACAAGATGGCAAGAAAATAGCTCTGATACCACTGTAATGAACCTGATCTGGCTCTCCCAAACTTAATAAATTTTTGCACTCACAAATGGTAAATTTTGCCACATGATTTTATAATCGATCCCACGAAGTAATTTTCAATCTATGAGCATGAATATTTCCAGCATATATATTATTGTAAACTTCTGGTTTTTCACTACTTTCCCAAATTTACATACCCTTCTCGGTGATTTATCTTTTCTTTGATAAATAAAATATCCCCTTGGGTATTTTCAGCAAATAGAAGATTATTGAATCCAATAGAAGTAATTAATGACTTCTCTATGAAATTCTGGAAATGTATTTCAAGGGTTTAGTTGCATTTTATAGCATTTACAACTATCACCAATATTCACATACACTTCGCAGACAACATGTGCATCTCCTTATTGGTATACAAGTGCATCAAACTGAATAATTTGTATTGAAAACAGCTCTGCGAAATTCTGGAAAGACTACACAATTTAATTAAGTGATGGTAAATACCGTTCATTTACTCATGAGATGTTGAGCCGCGTGACCTCTTTGATGGCGCCTAGTGCAGGTCCTTTGCAAACCGGTTGTTTCAAAGGCCCAAGTTGATCCGCTGTCCTCCTACATGTGCCACGCACTGCAGATATGGTACCCGCGACACACATGGCCTAGCTCCCACGTGGCTCCAATGGTGGAGCGGTGATCATGCTAGTTGCTAACAACTTGCCACTACACCCACATCCAATGTGCATACTCAATGTCTCCCCCAGCCAAATGTATGAGGTGTCGTGATGAGGAAAAGGTTGTGCGCCACCTGCAGATTATGTAATCTGCTGCAAATAATAACCTTCTCTCTGCTGCTACTGTGTGAGACCGCCCAGCTATGTGGTGATCTACCTTATAATTCGATCAGTACAATTCTGCGAAACTCAGGAAGAATCTGCACCCTCAGTGTGCATACATATTTTCAGAATTACCTCAGAAGTGTCTCTTTCCTTTAGCCACAGGCGAACAGTAAGAAGGAAACAAAATCGACTATACAACAGCAATCGATTGAAGACAATTGATCATACAACAACGATCAATTGATGATTAGTTCAAGAAGAATCAGTCTTCGAGAAACTAATTTGAGCCTTTAGCTAGGGCTCAGATAATTAGGAACAATTCCCAAGAACAATTTTCAATAAACAATATTTGATATGTTACTTCACAAATGAGCTTGTATTTATAACTCCTTGGTCTCCATAGTTTCCAAAAACCATCTTCAGTTAACTGCTCTTCATGATATAAACTTTTAAATCGTTATAATAATAAAAAAGTATAATTATTATTATAATAACGCCTTATTATTAATTAATAACATATTGTTATTAATTAATACAATTAATTATCAAATATAATCCTAATGATAATTCCTGCAACACCTGCCATACTGACTGACCAACATGCTCATCACTGCACTGCCAAAAATAGACTTACTATAAATAGTAAGTCCCCAGCCCACGAAACTGCACAACTGAATATCGTCTGGAGAATTGACCACTGCCGATACTGCCCTGTCAGAAATAGAAACTGACCAACTGACTTACTAAAAATAGTAAGTTCAGAATTACTAAAAATAGCAAGTCTATCAACTAGGACCCTCAAAACCCTGCACCAGCTCACGAGGGTCGCGATGATGAGCTGACCAAGTCACTGCCACAACCTGCTAAACATAGGGTCATCACACAAAAGAAGGAATCATAAAGAAACTGATTGTGTAACATTCGAAATCATGACAAATAAAATTTCTAATAAAATTTCCATCCTAAAATGGATAAATCAAAATTTCTTCCTTCATTTATAATTGAAAAGTAAATGAATTCTCTTTCACATCAACATACAAACTAATCTATAATAGATTTAACTACTTCCAAGTGAACGGAAATAATAAGCATCTATCCAATTAATTACTTTCACATGAACTTGATCATAACTAAATAACAGAATCAACTGCTTTCATATGAACTTGAATATAACTAAATAACAGAGCAAACTGCTTTCATATGAGCTTGAATATAACTAAATAAAAAAATAGAACTACATCATCTATTTAAGGAGCATATAAACATGAGGGAGAAGAGAATTACTGTTTTAACTTCCATTCTAGTAATCTTCTATCATTCTTGACATATCTGGGAAAGGAAGAGCATCATCAGGTGCTTTACCTCCCAACCATTGACCAACAATCCTCTGCACAACTTCCTATTGGAAGTAGCCCAACCCTACACGAGAGGTGCACATGCAGGGCTAGGTCTGATTGCCATCCGAGCCTGGTGTTTAGAACCTACATCAATCTTAGTCGGTCACACCTTCTAGGTTCCACCCTTAACTATTATGACTTTTGACTAGATGTGTATTTCCTGTTCATGTGAACTGACGGTCGCATGTCTCTTGCAGTGCGCCACCTTGGCTAAGGTTTATAAATGTGCTAGCACTAATCCGTGCTGTCAAATTTCAACACCTGTACTTAATATACATATGACAACTGAGTTTAATTGAGTCTCTTGGTCTTATTGACCAATATTAGGCTAATTGCCATTGTCGACTAACATTAACAGTCATCTGATCTTCAAGGGATGGTGACTCGTAACAAGCAACTGCTTAATAGTTTTCAATATTATCAACCATATGACCATCTACGGAAAAACCTTTCTCCCAAAAAACTTCTGATGTTTACTGTTCAGGATTGGAATTGATTGTATATAATTCATTCTTTCAGTTTCTCTCCTAAGAATGTAAATGATTAACCTTACTTGCACTTGCATTGTTATTATTTGGTTTTCTTTCTTTGCTGTTATATTTCAGCTTAGCAATGGATCGTTAAATTCGAATAGATTCTTTTCTTTCAGTTTCTTAACCATAACTACTTCTTGATCAATGGCTTGAACTAGTGGTTCATAAAGATTCATTAATGGATACTTAAGTATGAGGATATATTTTCCTTTCCATTGACATGCTGTCACATCTATATAGTGATCAGAGCCTAGAGGTATCAACCATAACTATTGTATTCTGCATTATACTTATGTAGAATTCAAATGATGTTATCAAATATAGATATCATCTCTCTTCTTGATATGCAGATTTACAAGAATGTCAATGACAGTGAATACAGATGAATATTTTAACAGTCTAATATGCAGATTTCAATGAATGCCAATGCCATTATATGACAGATATCACATTGTTCTGTGCAGATTTCAAATGATTATAAATGACTGTTGATGAAAAAAATATCATTCTAATATGCAGTTTTTAAATGAATGCTAATGTCCATATATGACAAATAGCACATTCTACCGTGCAGATTCAATGAATTTAAAAGACTGTAGATGAGATATATCACATTCTAATGTGCAGATTTTAAATGCATCACAATGATTTTTATCATCCTTTCTCTCATTATCAAAAGACAGTGATTAATGATGATAATGCAAAAATGTATTTATTCGTGATCAAATATTCAATTCATACTTTGTATTCATTTAGAAATTAGAATAGCAAGGAACGACTTGCCTGATCGATTAATCAATGAAGTATTCTTGATATGATGTTGTGATTGAATTGGATCTCTTCAGTGATCCTTCCTCTTGCTCATACAATGTCTTTTGTTGGAGATTTAATGAGCTAAGACAATGTAAAGAAGATCCTTCAGGGTGGTTGTATCTTGTAGATGCTGGTTTCCACAAGAATGCATAGTATTTCGATCCTATTGCAGACTAGAAAATGATTCAAAATGCACAATCTCTGAGATGAGAAGCCACAATAGCTAAGAGCCCAAGGAAAACTTCTCACAATGATTCCTTATATTTGCAGAGCCTCCACTTAGCAACCATGGAAGGGGTAGATGTATGAGCAATGAATGTTAGTAGTGCACAAGGTAGTGCTCCATTCCAGAAGACGATGCCCTAGTTACAGAGCACGATGCCTTGCTTGTGTTCCCAGAAGGAATGGACGGTTTCAAAAATGAAACATTCTTGGCTCCCAAAAGTGAGAGAGAGAGCCCCTTGTTCTCCTTCATCCCCCCCGGGTACCAAACGGAAAGATGCTTTAGTTTGAAATAAAGAAAGAATAGAGGTAACAGCGGAGTGATGAGATCTTGGTTTTAATGAGTAACATATCCCAATGAGATGTTTTGGTTCAATAAATCATATGCAACAAATGAAAATCCCTCTATGGTGATCCCTCAATCTAATTTATCCTCTCCTGATGCCTTCCACCCTCACGTACTTGGTCTCTTCCCCACAAAAGACACAATCAACAAGAAAGAAAGGATTCCACGAAGTGGTAGAGGAAAAGTTCTTGATTTCAATGATTCATATGTCATCGGTGATCTTGGTTTGATTATATATTCTGCGGTGGACAGAAACCCCAATTACATTATTCAACGGATGATGGCTGAGGTGGCAGTAATGCACTTTCCCTCTTGGTAGGGTTGACCTAATGATACTTGACACAAGAAGACTTGACTTTGACAATCGTTGCCAACAATGATTCCCAAAGAATTCAAATTCTCTTTTAACATTTATCTTGTCGTCAATAGATATGTATATATGTATTCGTACTCTTTCTATATGTGTGTGTGTGTGTGTGTGTTTATTTAGTTATATCTGTATATGATTCTAGTAATGATTTATAGATTAATTGAGAGATAAGATATTTCAAGCTTAAATTCAATTGCTTATAAGATCAATTGAATTATTTGAATTAATCAGTTATTAATCCAATTCTAATTCACATAAAGATGAATGATCTTATCAATATTGACTTGATTATTTTAATTAAGAGGATAAACAAGAAAGGGTCTCCGAACCCCACCATTGGACCACTGGCGTCTATCAACTACCACTAGGACTTACGACTCTAGGTTAGCAGACAACCAAGGTTTACTTATCTCTAGATTTCAGGTGTAGATGGCAACTTTGACCTTTCCTTGCATCTGCATCCCCTCTCCCTGATGATACACTCCCTCCCTTCTTCCAGGGTGATCCATCCTCTTGCATCCATTTGGAACACAAGGTAGTTAGACATACTCTTCTTACCATTTGGTATCAATATAATAATTTCTAGGATAATCCATCATCAATATACATTAAGATTCATCAACATGCATTAATAATTATCAATATACATCAATAGTCATCATAATGCTTAATAAAAATATTTCATTATTAACATCTCATTTCCAATCGAGCAGTTAAAAATAGTTATATGAAAGGTTCATGAAGGAGGGATGTAATAGATTGCAAGATCAGAGATAAAATAGTTAAGAACTAGGTTGCGAAACCAATCTTCAATAACAATGTGGAAGGAGAACCTTCTGATCTTCACAAGAAAGATGTCAAGGCAGGGGATGTTAAAAGAACAGAGGATTAGGTAAGAAAAGGTAAAGTAGAATATCCCCTACCTTGTTCTAAATAGTGGATGGATGATCAATCTATCCTTCGAATTGTTAACAAAGTAGAAATTGGAAAGAATATTAGGCCTGAGATGATAGATAAAGGGAAAGAATTGGAGTTTGCAAATTTAAGATTGGACACTTAGGTTATGAATAGGGAAGATATTGGAAATTCAGTTGGTGAAGATGTGATATCGAAATGGGAGAATTGGGACTCTGCAAAGGAATGTGAAGAAGGCGAATTGGGAATTGTTTGTGATGTCCCCTTTTCAAATAAGGATTTAATAACTAATAATATTAAAATATTAATATCAATAAATCGATATATGATTAAATAATTTTTAATTAAAGATTTAAACTCTTTTATAAAAAGAAACTAGTGAATTCTAGACGAGGGCACTGTGATGACCCTCGATTAATATATAAATCCTCACCATTAAGTGTATGTTTATTGTATCTATTACATTTAAAATAAAGAGAGATCATATTGTCATTGTCAATGTATTTAAATTAATTAAAATAAGTTATAATATATAATGTAATATTATATCCAATTAATTAAATATCATTATATAATGATATATTATAAAATATATATTATTATATATGTAAATGTTATCATAAATTGGAAATTAAAAATATCAATTGCAAATAATAATTAATCATAATAATATATATATTAATATGGAAAAAAAGCGGTCGGTTTATATTTGACCAGTCGCCACCTTTAATGGTGCAACTAGAACCGCAGCCTTGCGGCTGCGGCCAGTCGCACCCTTAAAGGGAGCGACTGATGGGAGGGGACGTGACTCCCCCTCCACATCACATATATAGGGTGGAAAAGATGATTATTAAAAGGGGGGACAGGGACCAGCATTTGAGAAGAGTGGACAAGGATTTCGAGTAAAAACTTTGGTATGATGTATTACTAATGAAGTTCTTTAATTATTATAATATATATATAGACTCATTTTTAGCATATGCATCTTGTAAATATATATATTTTATCATTTGTATAATTGTTTATATATATATATATAATTGAGATATTTCTACATTTGTTATATGGAGTCTTAACTAATGCATTCTTGTATAATTGTGGATTTTATAAACTTAAAGTGGATTTTATAATCAATACTAACGTTGTACATTTATATGTGCCCTAAATGATAATGGATACCATATAGAATGGATCTTATATTCGTTAGAGATGGGATTCCTAAAAATGATGATATTGGATACTATATAGAATGAATCTTATATTCATTAGAGATGGGATTCCGATATTTGGAGGGGGCTAGAGGAAATTATTATAGTTTCCCTAGTCTCGGGGTATGTGCCCTAAAATGATGATACTGGATACCATATAGAATGAATTTTATATTCATTAAAGATGGGATTTCGATATCTGGAGGGGGCTAGAGGAAATTGTTATAGTTTCCCTAGTCTCGGGGTATGTGCCCTAAAATGATGATAATGGATACCATATAGAATGAATCTTATATTCATTAGAGATGGGATTCCGATATCTGTAGGGGGCTAGAGAAAAGTGTTATAGTTTCCCTAGTCTCGGGATATGTGCCCTAAAATGATGATAATGGATACCATATAGAATGAATATTATATTCATTAGAGATGGTATTCCTATATCTGGAGGGGGCTAGAGGAAATTGTTATAGTTTCCCTAGTCTCGAGGTTGTTATAATCTCATGTAGGCAATATATATACTGATAAGCCAGTCATATGCATATGTGTAGGCTTGGATACGTCTATCATTTCCAAGAGATCTTAGGAGCAGTGCTCTATGGGAAGACATGTCGATAGCCTGGTTGCTTAGAGTGGATCTTATATCCCTCAAGCTGAGAATTAGGAATTCTGTGAAGCCCGATCTAGAGGCAGTTCCCAGGGTCAAATCCCCTTACTAACTTAGAATAGAGTAAGAGTCATATAAATATTGTGTAATATTTTGTGCTCTAACGTCGGTTTTGCAAGACATTACATAAGGAGAATAATTAGGGACATTACATTGTTGATCCAAGAATCTGGGGCTAAATCATTGGGGAAGCTACAAAAGGCAAATTTAGGAAGTCTAATAGACAAAAAAGAGAAGAGGCTTAAAAAACGGGCTTTAGAGTATCAGAATATCCTTATCTTCATCCAAGGGAGATAATGCCTCCCTCAAAAGCAATGAGAATAGTTTCATGGAATGTTATGGGTTTGTCGGCCCTTGACAAGAGATGCTTGGTAAAGTGTCACCTAGAGAAGTTGTCAACAAATATCATCATTATTCAAGAGACCAAAATAAGCCTAGAAGGTTCCAAATCTATAGGTTATTGTAAAATTTGGAAAGGGGTATTCATGGAGGCATGTGGAAGTGCGGGAGGTCAATGAATTTTATGGCAATCAAACAATGTTGAAATCGATGTAGTCGAAATGAACTCCGATTGGATGATATGTTTGGTCAAACTCAAGATGGAGAACTTGAAGTTCCCTCTTATTAATGTTTATAGTGGAGTGAGAATGGAGGAAGAAGCTAAGACTTGAAACAATATCGGTGAAAAGATCAAGTTAATGAAGGATGAAAGAATAGTAATAGGCAACGATTTCAATGCCATTTTGGATCTTAATGACAATAGTGGTGGGATAAGGAAGGAAAACAAAGTGATGATTGATTTTTGAAATTTTGTTGACTCATGCAGGGTGGTGGATTGTGTACCAAAAAATGGCAGATACATATGAACGAACAAAATATTTGGGTTCACAAGCATCTCAAAAAGGTTGGACTGCTTCTTCATTGGTCAAGAATGGCTAGAAGATCATATGGTATACAATATGCCCATTCTCCCTATCTTTGTTTCTGATCATTATCTTGTTCTACTTGAAACTAAGATTAGTGAGAAACTTAGAAGAATATATTTTAAGTTCGAAAATATGTGGTGGAGGGACTCTAGTCTTGCACAGAATATCAAGGTTTGGTGGGTAGAGAGTAATTTCTGTTTTAGGACTCCATTCATTTTCATGAAAAGATGGGTTTCATTGAAGAAAAAATCATAATTTGGAATATTGAACACTTTAAGAACATTTTTGTGGAGGAACTGGAAGTAGAAGGGGACTTGCAGATTTGAATGAGAAGGTGATTCAAAATGATATGTTTGAAGCTGATTTCATTAGAGAGAAAGAACTAAAGAAGATTCATGTTGAACTCCTAGCTAGGGAGGAAATATTATAGAGAGAAAAAGCCCGAAATATTTGTTGGATGCGAGAGACGTGAATACCAAGTACTTCCATGCCTTGGTCAAAAGCCATAGAGATAGGAATCGGATTGAAGAAATTGAACTTCCGGACGGTTCTCTCACAAAAGATATGGGGGCTATAGAGGAGTCAATCAAGCTTTTTAGAGCCATCTTAGGGGAAAAGAAAAGGAAAGACGATGTCGGGGAAGAACTTTTGGATTGCATACCAGACATCATAGATGAGGCGTATAATGAAATCTTAACAGCGGAGTCGTCCAAGGAAGAAATTAAAAAAGTTGCTTTCTAGTTGCATCTTGAAAAAACTTCAAAACTGGACAACTTCCAAACAAAATTCTATTGAAATCACTACGACATTTTGGGCAATTATAGTTGGAGATTGGCGGAAGATACAAGGAGGGAAAAGAGGTTTGTGATACATATGAATAATGCAGTAATAGCCCTAATTGCTAAGCATCCAAACTGCAAACCATTTAATGATTATCGCCCGATCTCGCTGTTCAATACCATATACAAGATAATATCTAAATCTTTGGCAAATAGGCTGAAAACTTGTGTTGGGAAGAATTATTTCGGAGGAACAAAATGAGTTTACCCCTAGAAGAGATATTATGGACAACATCATTGTTTCTTCTAAAGCAGTCCATTCTATAACAGCAGGCATATTGAAGTGTATGCTTATAAAGCTTGATATTAGTAAAGCATATGACTGGGTCATTTGGGACTTTTTGCTAGCAGTAATGATGCAATTCGGACTTTGTTCCTCATGGATCAATATATTAAAAATTTGCATTCCAAGTGCTAGATATTCAATTTTAGCGAATGGATTGCTTTGTGGCTTCTTTGATGCAACCAATGGGTTGTGACGAGGAGATCCTATCTCTCCTTTCTTATTTGTGATCATGGTAGGGGTTATGGGAATATTTATAAAGAAGACGAGAATGGATGGGTTGTGGAAAGACATCAAATTGGCAGGCAAAATTAGTCTTTCACATGCGCAGTTCACAGATGATACAATGTTGTTTGGAGAAGCATCTATGAGAGGCATAAATTATTAGATTAGTTCTAGAAAATTACTAATCATCCTCAGGTCAGATTTTTAAATAAGTTAAGTCAGAGATTTTTTTCTTTAACACAATCTTTCAGAGAAGAATTTCTAACCTTTTGGGCTTTTCAATATCGGAGTTACCTTCAAAATATTTAGGAGCTCCCTTGATTTATGGTGGTTGGAGGACATTTCATTGGGAGGAGATGTTGAACAACTGTTGAAATTAAATGATGGATTGGAAGAATAAATGGCTCACCCTTGCGGGAAGAATTGTAATGATAAATCGGTGTTGGTGGTTGTTCCTATTTACGTAATGTCTTGCATGAAAATCTATCAAAACAATCGTCTCCAGAACACCACACTGCAAAATCCCCGATGATACTATAGTCTCCAAACAATGATGATTGATAACCAAAAAATCAAAGACGACACTACTTCATCAGTATCGCATAACCCGATAATCCCAGCCAATACACGACAAAACGGTCAAACAAGAATGATCAACGTTATGATCTTTTAACTCCCGTAAGCTTGAGCTAACGCCAGGTGTCACTGAGTGTCATTTCATATTTAAAATTCTATGGCATGAGGATTGATAGCGATGAAAAATAAAGCGACAAGAACTGAAGAAGAATATAAGACATTGCCTTTAAAGAATGACACCAAACGACAGAATCCCTTACATGGATGAACCATTCAGTATTTACGATGTCAATAGCCACGAACATCTACAGTTACCAAAAGACCGTTGCATACAAGGAGACTCTTCAGCTCCGAAAATATTAATGCTACAAGTATAAGCCACGTATACAGCAGACATAATGATAACCGATGATGCCAAAGAGAAGGACTCTTCAATCATTCGAATATACAATGACTCCAATATTTGATATATGGATCGAACTGACAGAACAAGATCTTTTAGCCAATAAATATGAGAAAGAAACAATTTCTGATAATAAGATAAGATAATTAGCTGAGAAACGATCGTCTACAAGGAATGCTTTCATACACAGCATGATATGAGAAGAATCAAGACTATGAAGCAATCGTCGCAAGTATGCTTGATATCTCTTGTAACTACCAATATTTAACACTCGCTCTTAGAAAAGGAGATATCTTTTCCAAATTCTCATGTCATGGAGTCTCTCAACATGACAGACACAATGGCTATACCTATTGTGAAGGAAACCAAAACTTTATCACAGAGGCTCTCAACGTGATAGCATCATGGAGTCACTCAACATGATGTTCACCATGGCTACTCTCATGTGTGAAATAAACACAAGCTCTCATCACGGAGTCACTCAACTTGATGTTGTCATTGAATCTCTCAACATGACATCCACTATGGCTTCTCCCATGAGTAGAAAGAGCAACATGGGCTTTCACCTCAAATTTCTCCGTCTCAGAGGAAAATGCATTACAAGGGATTTCATCTGAAATTTCTCCCTCTCAGAGAAAAATGCATTACAAGGGCTTTCACCTCAAATTTCTTCGTCTCAGAGAAAAATGCATTATAGCACATAATAAGAACAATAGAATGTTGAGACTCCCTCTCAGCAAGGGCAACATTCTCACAGCTTTGATTATCACAATAAATTACAGTTCGCTCCAACGTTAGACCAAACAATGAGCTTTTGAAGCCACACTGCTTCTCGAGCTTGTTGATCATCTGCAAAGAACTTGGCACTCTCCATCTGCCACTCAAACTCCCTCTGAATCTTCAAGCACTTGCATCAACCTCCTGACCTCCTCATTCAAAGATTGTTGGCAGTGCTTGCCTTAGAGGAACTGTATTCAACACACGCCTCCGAAACTTTTAAAGTCTAGGACTGTCCTCCTCGACCTCATCCCAGATCACCCTATACTGAAAGTTTGCAGAGCTACCAATATTAAATCCAGATTGACTATGCAAATTTGTTCTCTACAACACAGCAACCCACTTAGCTAACATCTTCACTTCTTCACAAATGTCACCCTTGATCCATGCCTCAGAGATTGCAAAGAAATTCTCTGAAAGCGAGCTCTCCTGAGAATTTCATTTCCTCTTTATAGAAGAAACTGATCACAAGACAAACTGAATAGAGTCTTCTTCTTCAAGAGATGTCTCCAATTATGTTTACCCATGCAATAGACTCCTACAACTAGATTCTTAACATTGAATTTTATAGGCTCTACAGATGCACCACAATACTCTTTATTTGCTTAAGTCAATCTATAGTACTTCTCAGAATACTCAGATCTGTAATGACCCTTACTAAAAAGGCCACTAAAACTACCAATGCTGAACCTAGGAATTTTGTCAAACACTTGGCGTGCAATTGAATAGTACTGTTATAATGTAAATGCTAAGAGGGATAATTGTTGAGCCACAAATCCACACTATTCAATGATACAAACAGTGCCAATTATATTAATGCGTTCAATATAGTCGCCAGTTACAACTTTCAGATATTGCAATGATTTGGCACTTGAACTAGTACAAGTATGCAATGCTAGAGTCGTATAGAATGGATTGATTTTGATTGCCTTGTCTCAAATAATCGATTCTAGCTGAGATATGCAATGTTTCATATAACTGATTATAAAAGACAATGACTGAATTTTATGCAATGACTGTTACAGAATTGACTGAATTTCTAACCCTTACAACTGATTATTACATATGCAATTTTTATGACCAAATGCAATCAATATGGAAC
>MU226504.1:2823878-2846934 GCA_018584345.1 Thuja plicata | reverse complement strand
CATGTCCAAATGAATGCCCAAGCCCTCTATTTATTTACTTTTCTAAGAAGTTACTAAGAACTTCTAGAAGCATCCAATTATTCTATTTACTTTTTTAAGAAGTTACTAAGAACTTCTAGAAGCATCCAATTATAAAATCTCATTGTAATGCACTTTATAATAAAATAACTTTATAAAATAAAAAGTGCAATCTCAACTTAAAATTATAACATGTCCCAAAAATCGCATAAACTGAATGTAGGTTCAACTGCAATTGAATGTAGGCTCAACTACAACTGAATGTAGGCTCAGACTGAATGTAGGCTCAAACTACCACTCTCCAAGAGCAATATACAACCAACTGATCTCCAAATGATCAACAAGATGACTCTCTTCACATCGCCACCAGTCTACGAGAGCCCATGATAGACTGATCCGGCACGCCAAACGATGTCAGCCAAAATGGGGACATGACACAACCATTGAAGCTTGACTTCCACAAAGTGCTAACGAATTATCCTCTGTGCTACCACTATAGTGACTCTGCCTGCAAATTTGTTTAGCAAGGGATGTCCTTTGTTTTGCAGCTGGAAATAGTGCCCAAGTACCACGTTTCTCTTCTTGAAAACAGCAGCAGCTTAAATAGGATTTGTACTACACTTGAAGAGAACAAATCTGATTTGGAGCTCAGAGTTGTAGAAAAAACATCCCATTCCTCATATCAGACAAGAAAGTGTTGGATATGTTTGTCTCTATCACAGTTATATAACTGTTCCAAATTACTAAAACACAGCACAATAGTTGTTGAAGAAAGCTTCCAGCAATAGCAATGCAAATAGCAATGAATCTCACACAAGAGATAACGCCTGATTTTCCTGTCTCACTTTTCCGATACAACTACATTTTCACAGCAATACAAAGTTCAAAGTACATGAAACGATGATCAAAGGAGACTTCAGCCAGTCTGACTTGGAAATCATACAATTATCATATACGATAAACAAGATACCAATTTCATTTACAAAATAATATAAAATACAACTACTCTAATGTCTGTAACAAAATCATAGAAGAAAGACTACATTAGACATTCATATAATACTGAATATATCATGAACTAATACTAATCTTTAACTATACAGTAAATGTTTTAATATGCAATAACTTGAATATCATGCTAATAAAATACTTATCTCAATGATAGTTTAATCTTCCTTACAATCCACCAATTGTTCTTTCCTGATTTTTGCACCTAAAATAAAAATCCCTCTGAATTGTCACAAGATTCTTAATGAGGTAAAGCACCATCAACATTTGCAACAGCAGCTTGATGTTTTGGTATTGATAGAAAATCTCTGGCAAAGTGACCATACTTGTGACATCTGAAACATTGAATTCTAGAGAGATCTATTTTCTTCTTCTTCAGTTCAAGAGCTGAATCTGAATTCCTATCTCTACTCCTCTTGAAATTTTCTTTTCTCTCTTCTCTTCCTTTCCATTTAGATGTATGAGAAGCAAGAACATGATCTTCTTCATGATGAGATTTCCGTCCATTTCCTCTTACTTCTAATCTGAATTCCTCTTGAATACAATCAGCTCTCAGATGATCAAACTTGGGTAATTAATCTCTTCCAGTACTGCCTTGAATAAAAGACTCCCAAGAATGAGGGAGACCATTCGTGGCCAACATAACCAGGTCTTTATCTTCAATAGAATCTCTAATGGCACTAAGTTGATCTTTCAATTTTGTAATCTTCATGCAGAAGGAGATAACCGATTCTTCTTTAGCCATTTTTATATGGAGGAGCTGACGTCTCAAAGCCAAAGCTCTGTTGATATTATTGAATTCATACAAGCTTTGAAGACTCCCAAACATTTCTTTAGTTGAATTCAATTTGGATATAATAGGCACAAGATGCTCCTTTATAGAATCAATCAATATCTTCCTTGCCATAATGTTATTCTTCTTCCATTGAGCTTTCTCAACATTATCGGTTGGCTCAGGGACATCCTCCTTCACATATTTTAAAAGATCATTCTCTTCTAGTACAATAAGGACTCTGAATTTCCAAGATGTGAAATTTGATGCACCATCTAGCCTATCTTCAACTTTGAGCCCATTCACCATTTTGAAACCCAAAAGAATCAAACTAGAAGAGAAGAAAAGAATACTTCAATGCTAGAATAAAGTTGGTTCTAGATCTTCCTTAAACCTAGCTCTGATACCATGTTAAATTTAGAACCAAAATAGCATGTAAACAAAGAACAGATAAAACAAAACATGAGAACACCATAAATACCTTGGGAAAACCCTCCTGCTTGAGGGAAAAACCCAGCCACACAAAAAATACTCCTTTATTGAATAATAGAACAGAGTCTTAGATCATAGCTCACAAACTTCTTGAGCTTTTACACAAATAATGAATCAATAGAAACTCCCCTTACAAAATGATTTAATTTGCAGCTACACACTGAATGCATGTTGCATACAGAGATGATATTCAAACAGTCTCTCCTGCAAATATATGCTAAATAAAAATTTGATAATACTAATCAACAACTATAGGATTCAATATACTCCTACAGCCACAATCTATTAAAACAATCGTCTACAGAACGCCACACTCCAACAGCCCCGATGATACTATCTTCTCCAAACAATGATGATTTATAACCAAAAAATGAAAGACGACACTACTTCATCAGTATCGCATAACCCAAGAATCCCAGCCAATGCACGACAAAACGGTCAAACAGGAATGATCAACATTATGATCTTTTAACTCCCATAAGCTTAAGCTGACACCAGGTGTCACTGATTGTCATTCATATTTAAATTTTTGTGGCATGAGGATTGACAGCGATGACAAATAAAGCGACAAGAGCTGAAGAAGAATACAAGACATTGCCTTTAGAGAATGACAGCAAACGACGGAATCCCTTACGTGGATGAACCATTCAGCATTTAAGATGTCAATAGCCACGAACATCTACGGTTACCAAAAGACCGTTGCATATAAGGAGACTCTTCAGCTCCGAAAATATTAACGCTACAAGTATAAGCCACGTACACAGCAGACATAATGATAACCAACAATGCTAAGGAGAAGGACTCTTCAATCATTCGAACATACAATGACTCCAATATTTGATATATGGATCGAACTGACAGAACAAGATCCTTCAGCCAACAAATATGAGAAAGAAACAATTTCTGATAATAAGATAAGATAATTAGCTGAGAAACGACCGTCTGCAAGGAATGCTTTCATACTCGGCATGATAAGAGAAGAATCAAGACTCTGAAGCAATCATCGCAGGTATAGTTGATATATCCTGCAACTACTAAGCTTTAACACTTTGCATCAAAAAACAGTATAGAACAACTTAAGGAACTGAACAAGCAAGTCATACTTCATGGGATGGATTCTGAGAAATATATATAGGAAAAAGAGTTGTTGAAGGAAGACATTTTAGCTAAAGAAGAAGTGTTTTGGAGGCAAAAATCAAGAGAAATTTGGTTGGAGGAAAGGGATAGGAACTCAAAAAAATTTCACAATAGCACAAATCAAAGAAGACGTATAAGCGAAATTCATAAGATACGTGATGCAGACAATACAATCATAGAGAATCAAGAGGAAATATTGAGGAAAATTGTGGATTTTTACTCAAAATTGTTGAATAATAGGGAGGGTTCGGATTTGATATCTCAATAGAAGTTGTTAGAGGATATCCCAAGGATTATTTTAGAGGAGGACAATAAAATGTTGACAGCCAAATTCTCGAGTGAAGAAATCCATAAAGCCTTGAATCAACTTCACCCAGATAAAGTGCTTGAACCGGATGGGTTCCTGGCAAGCTTCTTTCAAAAGTGCTGGCCAATTATAAGTTTTGAAATGACTGAAGCATTAGAAGCGGCAAGAAATTCAACGAGGTTTTTAAGAGAAATCAATAACACTTTCATAGTTCTTATCCCAAAGAAGGAGAAAGCAATGTTAGATGAATTCAGACCAATTTCTTTGTGTAATACCATTTACAAAGTATTAACAAAAGCATTAGCCAATAGATTAAAAAATCTCCCCTCATCACTAATTTCAGAAGAACAAATAGGCTTTGTTCCAAGAAGATCAATTTTTGATGGGGTAATCATTGCCCAAGAAGTGATTCACTCAATTCAAAAGACAAAGGAACCAAGCATGATCATTAAATGAGACATTAAAATCTCTTATGACAAGGTTGATTGGAGATTTCTTTGCAAATGCATGAAAGACTTTGATTTCAGCAAAGCATGGATTAATTTGATATTCTATTGCATATCTAGTCCAAGATTTTCAATATTGATAAATGGAAATCCTTATGGCTTTTTTGAATGCTCAAGTGGGATTCGTCAAGGGGATCCTTTGTCTCCCTTTTTTATTTATTATTTTGGCCAAGGCATTAGGTAGGAAGCTGATTAGATACCAGAGTAGTGGAATCTGGAAAGGGGTCAAAGTAACCTCCTCAGTACAAGCAATGACACATCAACAATTTGCAGATGATACAGTGTTGTTTGGATGAGGCAGTAAAGGAGAGGCTATGCATTTGAAAAGGATACTAAAGTTATATTCTAAAGCTTTAGAACAACTTTTTAATCAAGAGAAATCACAAATATTCTTCTTCTTTGTCAAACCAAAAATTTAGAAACAAATTTTAGACTTGCTGAGTTTTAAGGTTAGTTACCCTATTCATACTTAGGAATGCCTTTGGATAAGAATCTAAGAATGACCGTGGCTTGGAAATCAATAGGGGAAAAGCTGGATAGGAAAATGGAATCATGGAAAGCCAAATGGCTTTCTTGGGCAGGCATAATCATAATGTTGAAGGCAACCCTATCAGCAATCCCAATTTATCTAATGTCATGTATGTCACTTCCACAGGGGGCTTATGCCAATCTAGGGAAGAAACTAAGAACCTTTTTTTGGCAAGGTACAGATTTAAAGAAAAAATATGCTCTTATCTCATGGGATAAGATATGTAGACCTGTTAAGTCTAGAGGAGCTGGTATTAAGAACCAATTATGACAGAATAAAGCGCTAGGAGCTAAACTGTTTTGGAAGCTTCATAAGGAACCAGGTCTCAAATGGGTTAGGATTATTAAAGGTAGGTACTTTCAGATTTAAATGACCCAGAAATATTCAGAATATCCAATTTCCCTAGGGGATCGCATATATGGAACTTTATGCCCAAATGCAGCGATATTATATTTAATCAAGTTTCATGGAACATTAGAGATGGGAGGAAATCATTAATCTGGCAGGACTTTTGGGGAGGCTACCCAATTATTGGCAATCTAATAGAAGCAGACATAATCAAACATACTTGTGAACAAGCTTGGGGGCATCATGTTAGTGATTATATTATCTCAGACCCCAACAATCCTCACAAATGGCAATGGAAGAATTTCAAAGAATTAAATTTACTACTTCAAGATTTGGATAAACTCAAAACAATTCTAAAAAACAGATCTATTTCCTTCATGCAAGGCAAGGACGGAATCATATGGAATGGTTCTAAAACTGGGAATTACAATGTCAAAGATGGATATAGGATAATATCACAACAACAAGGTTTGAATGACACAAATTCCAGTTCATTTGTGTTAAAATAAAGTATGTTTACCAAAGGCAGGTATTTTCATACGGACAGCTTTGCAAGGTAAGATCTTAACCGCAGATTGGTTAATGCGGAAATGATGAAGAGACTGTCAATCACATGCTTCTCAATTGTCCCTCTGCGCAAAAATGTTGGCAGTGGTTATGTGCTAAATTGGGATGCTTAACAGCATTACCGAATGATATCATGTCACTTTTCCAATCATGGCCAAGGTTAAACAAGCATAGTTTATTTGGAAATATTTGGGTTATTTCTCCTTCAGTGGTAATGTGGGAAATTTGGAAGGAAAGAAACCGAAGAATATTTCAAGGGAAAAATTTGGAATGGAAATTGTTGATCAACAAAATGGAAGCAATCGTCGTAGAAGTGATGAACTCAAGACTATACTATCAAAGGAATAAAGGAAGATATTTCACTAGTTGTGAGGATAAATTGAGCAAGAATTGGTTTGGTCTCAGATTTCCCAAATTTGTTGGGAAAGGTAATCAATTAAGTAAAAAGGATAGAGAACATAGCAGATGGCATCCTCCCAAGCAAGGTTGGTTCAAACTCAATTTTGACAGGGCGTCAAGAGGCAATCCAGGGATCTCAGGGGCAGAATGTGTTATAATTTCTTGTAATGGTAACATTGTTGCAAAATTGGCAAAACCTTTGGAGATTGATACCAATTATATAGTGGAGCTTAAAGCCCTAGTGGAAGGATTAGTTTTATGTCTAGATCTAGATATGAAAAAGGTTGAGATAGAAGGAGATTTGGCTATTACAATTAATGCCCTCAGAGCAAGGAAGACCCCGAATTGGAGACTGCAATATTTTTCGGATAGAGCTTTGGATCTGATCGATAAATTAGAAAGTGTGACAATAAATCATATCTATAGAGAAGGAAATACACTAGCAGACGAATTGGCTAATGCAGGAGCAGATGGGAAAGATCTCATGCAGGTTTTCTCAATTAATTAAGGGGAAATATGTCCCTTGAGAGTCTGTTAAAAGAATATGTAAATTATAATCAGAATAAGGATTGTTAAGATTAGAAACAACAGAGATTTGGATATATTGGAGGGACATGGATTAGTGAGGGTTTTCTCAAGTACAGAGGATACTAATAAATGTTATGAGAGATAATCTGTCACAGGGAATAAGACAATCTCTTAAGAGATGGATATTTTGAATTGAATGATCAAATTTTGTGGCAAGAGTCATTGGGGTGTAAGTTTTTTCAGGTGATAAACCCTTTTCATTGTGAACTCAATTGAACAAAGCTAATAACAAACAATTGGTTCTGCTACGGAAGTCAGAACTAACAATCAGATTGATTATTCTTGGGTGAGACGTTGGGACCAAGGATGACAGAATAAACATTCAAGTTTTTGAAAAAAGTTGATATCTTATGTTTCAAATCTATGAACTCCCAGGAATCTTATGTTCCTGATGTCTCGCATGAAAGATGGTTCGGTGGCGGCAAACCTCATCACTTGGCCTTTGATTTTTGTGAGCCTTCTATACCATTAAACACATCAAGGGAGGCTTGTGTATGAAGCAATACTCATAAGTATTTGGAGAATCAAGGAGGTACTCAATTTACTGGCAACACTTCATCTATTCAGGTGGTCTTTCTCATTTCCAAGCATCATATTTTTAGGCGGTTCTTCAGCTTAATATTGGTAGCAGAGCAGGGTGGACAGGATGCAGCTCACTAATGACTTCAGAAGCAGTCATAGCCGTTTGCAGGAAGGCTCATTTCGAATTTGTTCAGATAAGACTTTGGTTTTCTTGATTATAACACTGTAATCGTATATACTTGTTGTTTTAAGGCATTTGCAGCAACACTATAGCTGCTCTTTTAGTGATTTACGTTGATCAAACTCTCAGACATCATAGTTTTTTTGTTGTTTTTAGCATAGGTCTTATAGCTTCTGTTTTGCTCGTTTGTGCTGTTTTATTGGACCTTTTTGCTCTTACAGCCAGCTCTTTTTTCTGTGTATTTTTTGACTTGATCCTTAATATAAATCCGGCTTCGGCCCTTTATTTATCAAAAAAACAAAAAACAAAAAACACTAACTCGCTTAGATTAGTTCGTAGCAAATATTTGGCATAACTGAACATTGAACTTTGATAAGTACAATTTCAAGGAGCTGTTTGGAAGGTCACTCATGCCCAGATATGGCTTATTTGAACTATATATGAACACTTGACCCTCATCTCTGATCATATAGCACTTTTGTAACTGTCACAGAAACAATCAACAAGAAAAGCATGTAAAAACAATGATTTCACTAAAATCGTTTTCATGGTTGCAATTGTTTCTCCAGTGCCCTTGTCTTCTGAGAAGTCCATTGTTATCCTCTATTGGTAAAAGAGAAAGGAACAAGAACTTAATCCAGAAATCAAACCCTTTATTTGCATCTTGAGTATCTTAAATGTACATATGTTTATATATGAAGTGTTCTTACTCTACAATAATGGCAATATATTTGTAATATGTATATTTAAGTTACTGTAAATGAAAGTTATGGATTCATGTTAGGTAGATCTGGTGAGGCTCGTGTAATGTATGAGAAGCTGACTTCGCACCCAAACCTTCCCGTGAGAAAGAAAGCTAAGCAATTAATTTTTGGTTTTCAGGTATGAAACGGTTTCTATTTATAATTTAAATAAATTCTGTAGTATCAATCGCATTGTCAACCCATTTGTTTACTTTTTGTTCTATATGTTACTGACAGAGATTATATAAGAAAATTAGCCATCAAAATCAATGTGTTTCATACAAATCCTTTCTGACCTAGATGCCTCACGAAATCCATTTTTAAATTGAAATGAGTGCAGGCCATGAAAATGATGAAGGTTTCAGGCTCTTCCTCTCTGGATACGAGTGATTATCAAAAATATTTTGAAGCATTTACCGAGGGATACAACGGTACTTATAAACCGACGGAAGAGGAGAAAATGAAAGATGAGACAATGGGACAATTGTTGCCATATATTCTCTTTCTGCTCTCTCCCATTGCTCTAGTGTTTACAGCTGCTGCATATAAGGGCCTTTGAAATCCATCTGACAAAGAATCTGTGCTGAGGGTTTAGTGTAGATATCTTTGGTGAAAGATGGAGCTAATTTGGGGCATGATCTATGATTAACAGCAGTGACTTTTGTACATAGAATTCAAATAAGATCAATCCTAAATAATTTCTTGAAATCCAGGAAGTGTTAAGATTACAAGTAGAATTCAAGAAATCGTTTTTGCAGGCATTATATTTGATCGGAAGAGCGTAAATAAAGTAGCAATGATATGTAATATTAAGATTTTCCATCTATCTAGCCTCTGTAAGTTAAGTGGATAGTCTCGATTTCTGAAATAATAGTTCTGTATTCCATTTAAATTGTCTCAGTGCTTCAAGCAACATTTTTGCATCCATGATTTCTCAATTTGTGATTAATATACCTGTCAACAAATCACAAGCTAGAATTTTTTAATAAGCTAAATATTTATCTTTAGTAAGTATAATGTTATATTTTGGTGCATTCTCTAATACAAATTAAGTGCATTCACGGACACGAATTAATATTGAAATGATCATGTCAAAAACTAATTGAAAACATTAGTTTGGCCCTTATACAAATCATTTTGCATGAACGTCCTAACACTAATGAGGAAATTAAAAAAATATTTGATAAAACAATTTAGGCTTGTGATAAAGTAGGTTGGTCAGATAAATCTACTCCATAAAAAAAAAATTAACCCAATTTGATAAGATGGTGAAAATACGTTTTTAGGACTAGTTATTAAACAAAAAGCAAGATTGTCAATTGCACATTTGAGGATTGGATCACTTCATCTTCAATGTGAAACCAGTGCAAGGACTTTACCTAAAGAAGTTTGGGAAGACAAAATTTACATATTTTGTAGTAAGAGGGTAGTGGAGACAAGATGAGACTTTATTGTGGAATGCACACTTTATGAAGATATTTGAACCCAATATGACAATTTGAAAGTTGACAGCATGCACAAATTATTTGAAGAAGTGTAGTTAACAAAAATGCTAGTTCCCTAATCAAGATCCATAATAGGAAATCAGACATTGAAAGGAGTTTGAAAATAACTTAGGATTAAGGGATTGCTTGGTCTTGTGAACATCATTAAAATCATTCATGCATTCATTGCAACTTGAGCATGCTATGTTTCATGTTCCTTCTCGCATCCTCATTGCTACTTGTATTAAATAACACTTTTTTTCTAGCACCCTCTTTGCTTATGCTAAAATAGACATTTTGGAACAAGTTATGGACATACATCAAAACATAATGGAAGGGGGCATTTTTATCATATATTAGTTGGAAATGTTTTGCCAGACATTTGTGCAAAATGTGAAAGCATAAACAAGGTAGTGAACTATTTCATTGAATGTGAATGTCGTGATTGTAGGATATGTTCAAAATAATTTTTTAGTAAGTTGTAAGTCAAAGCTCATAATGAAAGTGTGATTTTTGTAAGCTCATCTTTGGAAATGCTTGAGTGAACATGTATGCAAAATGTGAAAGCATAGACTAGATGATGAATTGTTTAACAAACATGCATCAAAGTAACTCAGAAATTTCATTTCATGGAATGCAATGGTTGTAGTATATGCACGAAATGAATTTTTTAAAGGATTCCCAAAATTTTGTGCAAATGTAAAGGGATTGTGTAAAACCAAATTCCAAAAATTTGGTCACCAGTTTGTGTACACGAGTCAAAATGGGAGCTTTGGAGTAGAATGTGTTTACAAATTTAGAATGATGGTTTGGTTGAGCTATCTGGTTCATTAAATCTCTAATTATGTTTGTAATTGTTCATGCCTTTACCTCTACCCTAGCTTCCTTTTATGTTCACTTATGCTCCTTTGCAACTAAAACTACCAATACTTTTAGGGTCTATAGGTAGGTGGTAGCAAGATCGATCACTCATATTTCTACCAAGCACCTATAAGAATCCATTTTACTATGATAGTCAATGGTAGGATCATCTATTCATGAGTAAGTCATTGGTGTCCAAAGAAATTACAAAAGAAACAATGCAAAAATAAAATATCTACTAGTGGGTGAGGAACTCGCATGGGCTCAACCTTATTTGATTCTCAAGATATGATCTTGTATCCATTCGCCCTTTTTTGAATGTGTATTATTATTTCCTAATTAAGAGAATGTTGACACATTCATCATAAAAATGACATGCGACGCCTTACATGTTTCTGCTATGTGTTACCTATGTCATTCACCTCATAAAAACTATGCAAACTTCACAATAGCTAGAACTTTTAATAAATATATAAAGAAAATATGTTTAAAATCCAAAGATTAGGAAATTGATTATTTTTTCTTTCAGCACTTCTCTAATGTGAACAAATAGTAAAACAATCATGTGAAAATGTTAGTCTCTACCCTTATATAGGCAAGGACTAAAAATATTGGGCCTTTTTTTTAACTTGAGAACTTTTTGGGTGAAAGTTGCTACATCTGACAAATTTGTTAAATTTATGAAAAATGTGATTATACATATGATATGTGTGTATCTAGATATTGATGCTTATGGTACATTCTATTGGTGGGATAGTCATTGCTCAAGTACATCTTCCCAATTCCTCTCACAACTCACAAATTTCTAGTGGATTTCTAAGAGCTTGCCTTTGTTGGAGTAATTAGGTAACTCTGCAACACCCCCAAGATCTCTAAAAGACCAAAACCACTTTCACAAGAGAGAATGACAACAATAGATTGCTTCAACAATGTAAAATTGATCGAATGTTGATAATAGACATACTGCACATACAAATGTACATGAGAAGCTTTACTTATAGATGCAAGGTGATGAGGTAGGACAACAACTACACTTGATACAAACTTTAAATGCATGCAAATATTATATGTTAAGTGACCAAAACTACCATTATAAGGAACTTCTAGAATGCCCCCAAGGACAAGTAACTTAAAAACTAAGTAAATTTAAGATGTGAATAGGTTTACCACTAATAACTAGATAGGTAATGTCGTTATTCACACTAAAAATCCCCTCATTAACTAGAACTTAGGGAGAATATTATTGTACAACATGAGTAAGATGCAATATGGATACCAACAACTAGGTTAGGTTAGGTACCCATGTACAATGCAAATATAATGAAATCTCTCACAAACAAAAAAAGGACAAAACCCATTAGGACAAAACTCCTCTTTGAAAGAGAGAAAAGAAACAACAAATGATGATGCAAAGAGGACTCAATGATACCTCCTCAGGAGTACATACATCATGTATATACAACCCAAGTATCCCCTCATAGGAAGGAAATAGAGAGAATTTGTATCACCCCCATAATGAATAATGTCATGTAGAAATGGTGAGTTCTTGAAGACAACATAGTCAAATGCGTACAAACAACATATCTCCCCTTAGGAAGAAGATAAACCAAGTACAAATGCAGGAGTGCTTCCCATTTTGGATAGGAATTGGTAGGAAGTGGAACCAAATGTAAGATGATGCCTCTGAAATCCACTAATATGTCATCGAGTCCTTGGATGATGGAGATTCCAAAAAACCAATCAAGTACATAACCAATCACTTGATAAAAGGCGACCAACAAGGAACCAATGGAAAATTTGATTTTGAACAAGCTCCATAGACAAAGATTAAGGAACAATAGTTGTGTTATGACTGCCATCAAATTGAAAAGATAAACCCTTAATTGTGTTTCCCAAATATGAAATGTAAGACTCCGCAAACAATGAACTAATGTCTATCAACTAAGAATCTCAATCAAGAAGACAAATGCATACCTTTCTCAACGAATCGCAGGTAGTACTCAATCAATCACCAACAAAAGATGAATGTGTAATGTCAACTAGAGATGCTAGAGATGTGGGAGGACTCTCTAGATCATAACTCGTAAGTGTTGTTTCGTATTCAGACTCCTTTAAGGTACTGTCATCAAAGGAATTATTGTCAACATCATCATGTGGAATGAGGCAATCTGAATCATGATCATCTATGAATAGAGGAACATGAAGATCTCCAAAATTCTCCCAAATAATGATCCAAATTGTGCGTGGGCATTAGATATTGCTAAACTTGGGGTAGGTTTCATAGAAGAAGCTCTTATTGATACTATAACCAATCAACCTTATGATACAATCATTTTTATTACCTCAAATTGATTGCTTCCATTTTGGTTTTGGCTAAGGATTAAGTCCATAAAGATAAGGCAAGATATTAAGCCACCTACAATGTGTTATAATACCTTTTGTCCATGTCTCATAATTGTCCTTAGTCAAAGTGATAACTTAAGGTTGTGTTGCATAACCCATAATTACATGAGTGATACACTTCACAAATCACAAATAGAAATCAGAAAGCTGAAATCTAGTTGAAATGAAGTAACTAGATCAAAGAAGCACCTCCTCAATATTCAAAACATCCAAGTAATCCACTAGTATGCAAATTGAGAAAAATTGAATCACACATTTAGCTAGGATAGAATTTGGAAAATGTGCATGGATGGCTTTGTAGAGCTTCTGAATACCTTTTGATGACAAGAATCATGAAAATCAAACACCTTGGCAAAGAATTATGAACTTGAGAGCCAAAAACAAAGATCTGACTTCAAATAGGAAAAACAATGTTCAAAGAGAAAAAAATATGAGAAGTTATCACCACCAGCGAAAATTGACAAAGCCACCTTTTTGGTGATATCTTATTCTCAAAAAAGGGGGCCAAAGGGGGCCAACATAAGCTCCTAGGGGCTAAACACGTCCCAATCCTTGGTCCTCCATATGACCTCAAGCTACTCAAGGGAAAAAAAATGCCAATGTGGTTGGTGCTTTTGCCAAACTTACATATGCCACTCCACCAAGAAACTATGGACTTGACTATAACACAAAATGCTAATCATATACTCATACAATGGACAAATATGATGTATAGGTCATTTCCAATTGCCAAACAATGTGCTCAACACATTAACGCTTGCATTATTAATCACAAGAATACTCAACCAATGATTGAAGCCAATTGCTGGCAAATAAGCCCGCCAACTGGTAAATAGAAGTTATAGGTCGACCAACCTCGGTGAAAACAAATGTAAATCTAGCCACTAAGGGGTAGGGTATGTACACCTCATTTGTAGCATAATGGATGCCTCCCGCAAGGAGTACGAGATAATCCCATATTGCTATCGCCATGTAGACCCAAAAACATGTGGCTGGTATAGTGGACTATAAAAGGACCTTTCCTTTCCTTTCCTAAAGTATCGACATCCACAAAGGAAAAACAATCAACAAGAAATGTTGCAGTAAAATTTTTACAATTTGTTGGAGTTTGATGTTGTCGACTTCTCTATTGAGATGAATTATAATCACTCTCGTCGTCCGTTTAAGCTAGACATCTCAAAAATCAATCAACACAAAATGCAAGTGCATCACATGCAAAAGAAAACCCTTTCCAAGGGTAAAATCCTCATAAATAAAGTAAAAATAGAGAAATCTTTAGTGCTTGTCGTAAGCGACATTTTCATGGTCTAAAGAACACCATAAGTGATAAAGCGATCAATGGGATTGGTACATTCACAATAATTTGTTGATATCATTAATTCAAAAGCCTTTAAATGCATCAACAAAAGGTCCCATCCCAAGTTGGAGATTGTTAACACCTTTCTGGCGAACCCATGTAGGTATCATGAAGAGTGTAAGGTAGCCAAGAGATCGCTAAAAGCGAGTGGAATGAATAATAAAAACAAGAAAAATAATGAAAAAATGGTGCAAATAAAGAAAATGGATTATGTAAATGAAGAAATATACTATGACTCTTGGAAAATGTAATATCCCCAAATATTTAAAAATGACTTAATTAAGTTAATTGATTAAACGGTCCTAAACTTAAATTAGTGTCACTGAGACTTCTTTATTTAATTGATATAATTAAAAAATAAAAAAAGAACAAAATAATAAAATAATGTCGGCCTATTGTAATCTTCTATACACTTCTTCTAGCCCTTAATAAGCGATCAATCATATATACCATTGTTTGTGTTTGCAATTTTAGTCGGATTTGGGATTTTTGCAATATGAATTTGGAGGTGTAAGATCCTCCTTAGTCTGTCTGATTCGCCCAAATTTGTGAAGTCTTTTGCTTAGAAACGTGAGGCTAAGATTCCTTAAAGTATTCTTATCATTTGGGATTTCAAATGCCAATAATCTATTGACTTGTTGGATCCTTGTAACAAATCATCACTGCTGTCAAAGGCTAATATATTGACCAATGGTTTATATATCAATAGATTGGAGATCATGCCAAAATATCAAGCGCTCGGGTGTTAAAATCTACAGCAAACGACTTTGTTAGCAATCACTGCTGGAGGGAGTCTTGTATTTAGGTGATATTTATATTGAGCCCTCGTTGGATTGAAAATATATCATCAGGAGTTTGATATATATTCAAATTGCAAATACCAAACGCTTCTAACAGCCAAAGCTAAACTTCATGGTGCTACACAATACATATGATATTGGCGTGATCCACAGAAAAGACATTTCAGTAAAGTTGAATGTATTGTTAACAACAAGAGCATCAACAAATACATGTGCAGAGTTCAATTGATGTTCGCATTGGGTGGTATAGGGTTATGGTCTTTACCATTTTGAAGATTACATGAGTCCATTTAAGAGATCCTTATACAGTGCCTGAACTCTCGCTCTGAGTTATTGCAGTAGTTATATGTATGTTCAAAATTGATAGGTGCGAATGGGTTAAGCAGCACATACTAATGGCTGATTCATAGGCTAAAAGTGTTAAATAGGCAAAGTTGACTAACTTTTTCCATACTTAATTTGCTCCTAGGTGTGTTGTCTAAGAGCATCTGCAATCAAGGAGTGATCAATCAAAACATCTGAGAGACATCCATTCCCAGTATTACTATTTATAGCTACGTAGAGAGACGATAAATGTATTGAGGATGGTGATTGGGTTTGTGAGTTTGGAAGCCCCACTCTAAGACTTGAATATATTTGTTAATGTCTAGCACCTTCCAATTAACCATATTTCGACTCCATCGGCCAAACTACTAGAAATGATGCAAATGATTTCTACTCCTATCCGGTGTTGTAATATTTTATGTGAATTGATTGCTTATGGTTTTCATTGTTTTTAGTTGCTTAATTATCCTAAACATTCCTAGATTGTGAGCGCTTTTGTTGTTGTTTGAGGAATATATTGCTACTCTCCTTTATCCCTCCTTGGGAACACTGTAAAAAATACAATCCGAAAGGCATTTAGAAGGAATTACAACAATAGAGAAAAAAGATTAAAAAAAACTTTTTACCAATCCCCAATGGTTAGATTATGCTAGGCTTCTTTACGAGTAAGTTCATGAGAGGGACCATCCATTTGTGGTTAACACATCAATGGAACTCTACATCACAATGTATAATATTAAACATGGGATAAAGAATCTGGAGAGTGGTAAATCATGAGACATAGATGGCTTACAAACTGAATGTTTAAAAAATGGGGGATTTAGGCTCTTGCACCTAACATTAAAAGAATTTCAAATAATGTCAATAAGGATGGATTTCTATGGTAGTGGACAACCAATGTGGTCATCCCTCTCTTTAAAAGTGATTCAATAACCCTTCTAACTACCGCACAATTATGGTCAATCCTCTCCTTGGCAAGCTTTTGGGGAGCATAATAGAATGGAGAATTAGCACCTGGGCAAAAAATGAGGATAAAAAGTCAAAAGGGGAAGCAAGTTTTAGGCATAGGCACTTTACCATTCATCACGACATTACTCTTAGGCACTTTATTGATAAAATTTAGGATAATCAAGGTGAGGAATCTTATTGCTATTTTGTGGACTTTGAGAAAGCTTTTGACATGGTACCTAGAGACAAAAGGTGGAACATGATGGTGTTGGGATTAATGGGAAGTAGTACTGAGAGGGGAGGGGTGAATCAGTACCTCTAAAAAAATTTAACTCATTTCACCATTCATCTTTAGTAATCATTCATTACTGCATTATCGACCATTATTGTTGTTCTTTCTTATGCATGTAACATTAATTCATAATCTTTAATTGTTTGCAACATTCGTAGAAACATTTATGAAAGTAATAAACACATAACACAAGATATGATATGATATGATATCACAGAAAACTCCTGTTAGGAAGTAAAAACTACGATGGGGATGGCACCCACAAAACTTTACTATCTGCAGAATGGAAGGGAGTTGGTTAAGGCTTACAATTAGATCACTTCTGATGATATACCTTGTTAGGACTATTAAGGTGGAGACCTGTTAAGATCTACTATGTTAAGAGCTTTAGCAACACTGATTTAAGTGTGCACTCAGTTATGAGATTTACAATAGGACGGTTAAGCCCACCTTTCTTGAAAGGATTTCATAAGTGTACTACACTTTTTAGAATGAGTACATATGTTGACCTGACTATGTGCAATCTACAATTGCTGATTACAGATCCATTAAAGTTCTCATAAAAATAATATCACCTAAAGTGACTGATCAATACCTTTCTCTGCTCGTCGATAGCCTCTATTTTGTTCTTGAAACTGATTTGATTCTTTTATGTCATTCTGCATGAAATCCTTTGTCTGGTCTTTATATGCTCTCCGTGGCTACAATCATTATTGAACAACAACTATTCTCCATAGATTGAGCATCTATTTATATAAGTAACTGACTTATCTTAGAATCACGCATTACAATGTTAACTCTTAGATCCAAGGTTTACAACTTGACCTTGATATTTAGTTTGCATGTTTTAAATCCGTAAAACTAATTAAAACAATAATAAATACATTGTTTCCTCCGCACATAATGGATTTAAAATAAAATCAAGAAGCCATAAATACAACTTCAGTGATTTATTTGACGTGGAAAGTCAGATCCACTTTTGGCGGGATGTAACTGACTGTCGATTCTTGGTCGTCGAGTTGAACTTTAAGTCTGTCGGTGTTCCTTTGTCGAACTGATCGTCGGGTTCCCTTTGTCTGTCGGGTTCCTCTCTTTGTTGTTCCATCGGGTTGCACTATTGTTACTCATCAGGTTTCTGTATCCTTTTTGTCGTCGGGCAACACCTAATAGTGTTTGTCGGGATGCTTACAACTTTGCAGTATCGGGTAACCTTGGCGTTAGGTAGTGTTGTGCCCTGTCTGTCGGTGTAGTGTAAACCGATGGTGTAGATCATGTTTTTCCTTGTGTATACTAATGGAAAAAGATAATACCTTCAATCTCCCCCTTTGACATTAGTATCAAAAACTGATATGTGCATAATAATAAAGTTTTTAGTATGTACACCATGTTTATATCCTTGTCATTAAATGAATCCCCCTAACTGTATGCATCAGTATAATATAAGTATATGTGCATGTATACTTGCCTCTGTACTATATATTCATTTTCTATTCGTTGCGCTCTTTCAATTGAATGACTATACATCATATCACTTCCCTCTTTATACTAACTGAACTGTATGTACATATCACTTCCCCCTTTATTTGATACTCATGACAAAAATGTACAACTTATAAGATGCCAAAAGTTGTGACAAAAATGTGCAACTTACAATGTGCCAAGAATATGTGCATGGGTGGTTTTGATGTCTTCAAGCAATTTCTCCCATTTTTCTTTTAAACGTTCTAGTGTCATGTGCTCTAGCTCTAGCCTTGCATGCCTATCATAAATATTGTCTAGGACAAACATTTCTTGGGTGGCAATTAGTGTGTTTGCCTCTGTCACATGTTGTTGCGACAATGATAGTGTTGGTAAGAGTTGAGCTTAAAGCTCATTTACCTCATCTCTGTATTTTGTCTCTGCAATTTGTATGTCCTGTCTCATTTTTTGAGCCTATTTGAGTTGCTCAATGTGCAATTTTATTTCCTTTCATTATTTGTGAGACTTTGTCCACTTACCTTAAGATCAGCATCTATTTGTGCTAACTTGTCAGTGTACTCCTGTGTGAGTTGATCAAGCGTGCACAATTTTTGTATCAAAGTAATAGCTTCTGAGATAATTGGATCAAGTGTGCTTACCAATTCAGATAGCTTTACCTTTTTCAATGCCACTTCCTGGCTTATCTTTTCTGCTAGCTTGAACTCATACTTTTGTTCAAGTCTTTCTTCCATAACCTTCTCAGCATCTATGTTCTAAGATGTTATTGCATCTGTGAGTACCACCACTTGATCAAGCATTGGAGCTTTTTGATCAATATCTACATCAAGTACAATTTGTTGAAGTATACCTCTTTCCACTTCCAGTACCTTTGCCTCCTTTGTGGCTTTCCTTAGTTTGTCTTGCATTGCTTTTCTCTCATAGAGTCTTGCATACTTGGTCAATTCAGTTGGATCCAATGTCCTTGGATCACAAACTGGAATCTCAATGATTTCATCCAGATTTACTGGATTCTTATGCTTTCCCTTCTTCTTCTTTGAGATTTGTGGGGATGCAGATGTATGGACTACCATTGTGAGTTCAGTTGTCCTCTCTGAAGTTCTTGGTGAAGGCTTTGTTGAAGATTCTTCTAGTGTCTTCTGCTCGGGGTTCACCTGTCAATTAGGTGAAGACGTCTCTCCATCATCCTTGGGTGTCTCTGTAGATCTTTCTTCTACTTTCTTTTCCATCTCATATTTCTTTGCTTCTTCACTCTTATCTTTCTGTGTGTCCTCGTCTACCTTGTGTGTTTCTTCTTTATTTTGATCAGTAGATGTATCTTTCTGATTGTCGGTTGCAGCTTGCTCTGCAGTTGTCTCCATTGTATTATCTGTGGTGTCTTTTTATTTTGCCTCACCCTTGTCCTCAAGTGTGTTTGTGTCCTCTGCAATAGATCCATCATTACCCTCTAATATATTGATTTCCTTCATTAATTCAAGCATATTTCTTTGAGTGGTAGCTTGGGTTGTATCTAGAGTGGTGTCCTGCTCATCGGTTTGATATTTTTGAGCAGTGACATCCTCATCTTCTTGTATCTTCTCTACAGGGTCTGCTTTTTTTAAGTCCATGACTAATGTGTCCTACCATGTTTCATAAGCAACATTCATATCTTTATCATTTGATGTCTTCAAATCTTGTTTATGTCCCTAGTCCTTAAGTGTAATGAATATTACTTCATCTTTCTTTCGCGGATCTTTATCAGAGTCATAGTTTGTGATATCTTGGATGTCACGATCATCCATGACTTTGTCTAAGTTTATGGGCTCATTATCACTTTCAGTATTGTCCAGAGCAATGTGTTGAGGACTTGCATTGTCTGTCTCCTCCTCTCTATGAGGTGTGTCAGTGAGAAGTAATTGTTCCTCACAACTTGTTGACTCTATTGGCATATCTAGGAGTTGTCTCCATTTTGTTTTGGTCATTGTATCTATCTCTATGAATTTGTTTTCCAGCACTTTGTATGCCCTTATCTTGGCTATAAATTTGCTTGAGTGCTTCTTCATGATTTCTTTAATTTCTTCAATCTTAGATTCGGGAGGCATTAGTGTTACTAGTACCCTCTCCCTTGCTTCTCTTTCAGTCTGTAGAGCATATGACCATTGTTGATATATTTTCTTACCCAACTATTTAGGTATTTGATTGATGAATTCAGCTGGTACATATTTGAATTTTACCATTGACCTGATTATTGCCTCTTGTATCTTATTCTGGTCATCAGGTTTGAGTGTATCCCATTGCCTTATTTTCTTATCAATCATTGTACCATGTGTAGAAATGGATTCAGCTGCCTCATCAACATTTTGATTTCTATAATTCTTATTTACTACAGCGGGCTCATTCTCTTTAGAATCCTCTAAGTCATCTTTAGTTATGACCATTCTTTTTCTCCTCTTTGTAGGTGTTTCCTTTACAGTTTGTTGCTTTGTTCTCTTAGCTAGCTGCTTCCTCATATAGGTCCTTACTTGACCTTTCTTAAGAGGTGTGGTATCAGTTGTAGTAGTTTGAGTCCTTGTCCTCTACCTCTTTGCAGGAGGTGGAGGTGGAGGTGTATCAGATTCAGTTTCCTCAGAATCTAATTTCTGTTCTTGATGCCCTTCACCGATGGTGCCCTGTTCATTGGTTTCCTCTGGTTGTTCCTATTCCTCCTCTGTAACCGATAGAATCTTCTTGAGATTCTTTACCATCTTATCCTTTTTATTTACAATTTTCTTAATTTCTAGGCCTCTCTTTATCTTTGATCTAACCTCTTCATAGGTTCCAAACCTTGGTTTCTTGTTGTCAATAGGCTCATTGATCAATGCATCAATAGCATTGGTTGCTTGATCTATATTGATTTCATAATCTAGTGGTGCTAACCATGCTGGTCTTGGTACAACTGGTTTGATATGAGTGAAATAAGTATCCACCATAAAGCATATTTCATCCTTATATTTTTCAACAAGTTGTTCAGGAATCCTTGTTCTTTCCATCATCTTTTCCGTGAATTCAAGGAAGCATCCAGTCATAACAGACTCAAAATTATCTCCTAGTGACTTGATTAGTTCACTAATCTATAATGTTACCAGTTTTGTAGTGTCCCATTTCACTTCTCCTACTGAAGGAAAGTACTCTTGAAAGTAGAAAAAGATACACATGATAAGTGAGTTGAACTTACATGTGTTGGTCTTTGTGGACCTAATTATGATCATGTTCTCATCAAGTTGTTTTAACAAGATCTCACACAGATCCATCTGAATTCCCTTGGTCACTATCTTGTAAGATGTGCTTACTGATGTTGCAGATATGTTGTTCAATCTGCTTTCTTGAAAAATCTTATACCCAATTACACATGCACCAAATTTTAGTTCTTCGTCGGTGATTGTGTTTACTTTTAGACCTCTGTTGTCCCATTCATCTTTTGTGAGTTTTTCAACTTCCTTCATGGAGGGATGCTTGTGTTCCCTAGGATTGTCGGTTATCGGATAACCAGTGACAGCATGAAGGACATCCTTTGTTATTTGCTTGGATTGGTCTAGCCATAGCTTCTTATCATGCATTCTACTCAAGACTAACCTTATCTAGTCTGTTTTGAAGTCCTTCAGGAAATGTAGGGCATTGGTTATCCCTTTAACCTCTAGATGTTTTTCTTCTTCCTTCAGGTTGCCTTCTGCATCACAAAGTTTCTTTTAAGCTTCATCCATCTCCAAATCACCTAACTCAGCGATCTTGCAGTGAATATAAGACCTAACATCTTCTATGAGCAGAACCCTAGGTGGAATTTTTGAAAACACTACGGTTTCATTGGGTTTTGATGTGATCTCTGGGCATATCTTATATTTGAGCTCTACACATTTACTATTCTTAATCAACTTAATCATATTCCTTTTATTGTTTTTGATCTTAGTTGTGCTTGACGTGGTTGCCATCATTTTTCAAGTTTAGGGATTTTTGGAAATTTAGGGTTTTCTTAAAAAAATGATGATAGAATACTTTTGGTGCCCTCGGTACTTACTTCGATCCGTGACAATGGTGAATGTTCTATATTTTGTGTGCTTGGATCGATTTCAAGGATGCTCTGCTTTCTGTTCTTTAATCGCTTTGTTTTCACTCTTGCTCTCTCTTCAAATCGCGGGTGCAAAATGAAGTTGTCCCATCGTCTATTTAGAGAATTTTTTCCCTAAGTCTTTGTCATAAAATGCTCAATGACTCGTTGGGACATGAAGACAGAGTTCATCAGGAAGAGTTTCAAAATCATCGTCAGTGTTGACATGATGCTCAAGATAGTTGTTGACACTTTAGCTTTTACCGACGAATATCGGCATTCTGTCATGACCACTTTTTTTTTACTTTGCTTCCTTACCGACGGGTGTCAGGTTACATTGGTAACTTAACCACCTTCTATTTTGACCAACAAGTTTCGGTAAGTGTAAAATAGCTTATCCATTATGTTCACCGATGATTTTTGGTATGTGTATTGTTATCCTGATTAGTAGCATGCATCAAGGTGATCATTAAATAGAAAATGATTGCATTTTTAGAACACTCCTTTTAATAGTATCCTTCAGGTATTATTAACAATCATTTTTGTAATTACATTCATAACAAAGATGTCATTTTGTACTCAAAAAATTGATCATGTTTCAAGAATTTCTAAATTATAAATTGATCAATTACATTGTGCATTCAAGCTGAATGATTATACAAATGTTGCTTCATCTTTCTTTAACAAATCATAGTACATTGTAGGACAAAGCATACTTGAAGTATGGAGTAGGGGTCCCATGCATTGCCTTGTGGTAATTTTTGCTTCCATCATCCCTATTGCTAGTTGCTTTAGGTCCTAGGTCTGCAAAGTCCATCATCATCTGCATTTAGGTCTTCTAGGGTTTCCCTGCATCAAAAAAGAATGTGTTAGATCCAATTGGATCTAAGCAATACAAGGGACAGTAAACAACATACAATCAATTCTCTTCGAA
>MU226504.1:2784839-2810536 GCA_018584345.1 Thuja plicata | reverse complement strand
GGTCAAAACCCTAGTTATTCCCTTTCAATTAGCCTATGTATTGATCAGTGAATGATAATCTAAAGATCCATCAGAATATGATAAGTATAAGTCAGTTTGAAACTTCATAAAAGAATCTGAATATCCTTGGTGTATCACCTTTCTATTATGCAAGTTAAGTCACAAATCTCTTTTCTCTTTTTTCCCAGTTCAGTTTTCAATCAGGAAGTGACATACCATATTTTATAGGAACCGGCCTAGAATCTGGAGATTCCTCTTCATCCATAGTCTACCCACAACTAGGAGAGGTTTCCATTGTTAGGATGGAATTGTTGTGTAGCCCTAATGCCTGAGTTAGGGTGACAATTCTAAGCCTGAACATGTATACCGACGGGGTTATTTCCTCTGAATTGTAACAAATAACTTATCATGCATCTTTATTCATGCAGATTTTGAATATCTATCTATTGTATAATGGAACTGATGCAAAATATTACTTGGTTTAGTGCAGTTCCATACTTACTTGTTTAGTTCAAGTGGGGTTAGTGATGTCACCAGATCCATTGGATGGGGTGTCACCATTTGCATTGCTTGGTCCAGCTTCATCATTGCTTGAAGCTTTTCTCCACATTTTGTCTCTAGCCCTCTGGATATCTTCAATGGTGTTTCTGTTGGGATATGTGCTTGTCTTTGTCATTTGGTCTTTGCAATCCTTTTTGAGATGACCAACTTTGTGACAGTGTAAGCATGGAATTCCAGGATTTGACCAACCTCTAGACCTTTTGGTCCATATTCTCATGCAATTTGTAGTAATGTGACCATATCTACCACATGTTGTATAGTTTATCCATTTATTGTAGTCCCGTACATATTGATTACCGATTCTCTTTGGTTATTAGGGAGTTTCTTGACCTTTAGGTTTCCATGCTTGTCTTTTCTTTTTTCAGCATTCATTAGCTGTGTGCCCATTCATCTTGCATGTAGGATAGTATTTTTCCATGTAGGTTTCCTTCTTTGGTAGATCCATCTTAGACTTACATCCATATGCTTTATGTCCTTTCTTGTTACATTTATAACAGAATCATATGAATGAAGATGTAGATTTAGGAATACCTTTCATTTTGCCTCTACACACATTTGATGTGTGCCCTTGCTTTCCACAATGCTTGCATGTCAGCTTTCTTGGTCTTGGATTTTCATAGACATTATTTGGATTGGCTTGATTTGATGATTCTCCATTTTCAGTAAAGCCTAAACCATTGTTGTTGTTGACTCTTCATTGTCCTTCAAGAAAATCATCCATTCTTTTATTGCTCTCTTCAGCCTTTCTGATAAATTTATTATGTTGTTGCTGAATTCTAACATCATGCTTTAGTTTTTTCATTTTCTTCTCTTAGTTCACCAATAGCCTGCACTCTTTCAATGAGTTCTATATTCATTTTGTTTGCTTCTTGACTCATTAGAATAATCTGATTTGTGATCTCATGGTGATGCTCAGCATGTCTTTGAATTTCTAACTCCTTCTCTTGTAGTTTTTCTGTAATCTTTCTTCTATCATCAATAGCAAGCGTTCTTTCTATTTCAACTTGTCTAGCAGAACTCATCACATCAATCATTCTTACCATCTGAGTTTCTTGATCAATTTGTAGCATCTTTATTTTCTCTGTCAGATGTTGATTGATCTCCTTCAGATTTGCGATGTTCTCTTCTGATGTATTACTTGCATTGGATCCTGAAGACTCAAGGAAATCTATAATCTCTTCTTCTTGATAATCCTTTTCATTGCTCTGAGTTGTCATACCTTTTCTTTCATCCAACAGCTCTCTCATCTTGATTCTATCTTCTTTATACTGTTCATAGAACATCTGTATCTCAATCTTTTTATTCTCAATATTCTTATCAAGCTTGTACTTCTCCGTTGTATGATATTTTCTCTTGAGCCTTTAAGCTTTCCAAGAAGAGACTTAGCTATGATACCAATTATTGGGATTAATGGGAAGTAGTATTGAGAGGGGAGGGGTGAATTAGTACCTCTAAAACTTTTTAACTCATTTAGACATTCATCTTTAGTAATCATTCATTACTGCATTACCGACCATTACTATTGTTCTTTCTTATGCATGTAACATTAATTCATAATATTTTATTGTTTGCAACATTCATAGAAACATTTATGAAAGTAATAAACACATAACACAAGATATGATATTGTAGAAAACTCCTGTTAGGAAGTTAAAACTGTGGTGGGGATGGCACCCACAAAACTTCACTATCTGCAGAATGGAAGGGAGCCAATTAAGGCTTACAATTTGATCACTTCTGATGATCTACCCTATTAGGAGTATTAAGGTGGATACCTATTAAGATCTACTCTGTTAAGAGCTTGAGCAACACTAATTTAAGTGTGCACTCAGTTATGAGATTTACCATAGGATGGTTAAGCCTACCTTTCTTGAAAGGATTTCATAAGTGTACTACACTTGTTAGAATGAGTACATATGTTGACATGACTGTGTGTAATCTACAATTTCTTATTACAGCTCCATTAAAGTTCTCATAAAAATAATATCACCTAAATTGACTGATCAATACCTTTCTCTACTCGTTAGTAGCCTCTATTCTGTTCTTGAAACTAATTTGATTCTTTTCTGTCTTTCTGCATGAAATCCTTTGTCTGGTCTTTAGATGCTCTCCATGGCTACAATCATTATTGAACAACAACTATTCTCAATAGATTGAGCATCTATTTATACAAGTAATTGACCTATCTTAGAATCATGCATTACAATGTTAACTCTTAGATCCAAGGTTTACAACTTGACCTTGATCTTTAGTTTGCATGTTTCAAATCAGTAAAACTAATTAAAACAATAATAAATACATTGCTTCCTCCACACATAATGGATTTAAAAGAAAATCAAGAAGCTATAAATAAAAATTCAGTGATTTATCTGACATGGAAAGTCAAATCCACATTTTGCGGGATGTAACTGACTGTCGGTTCTTGGTCATTGGGTTGAACTTGAAGTCTGTCGGTGTTCCTTTGTCAAACTGATCATCGGTTTCCCTTTGTTTGTCGGGTTCCTCTCTTTGTTGTTCCGTTAGGTCGCACTATTGTTACTCATCGGGTTTCTGTATCCTTTTTTTCATTGGATAACACCTAATAGTGTTTTTCAGGATGCTTACAACTTTGCAGTATCGGGTAACCTTGGCGTCGGGTAGTGTTGTGCCCTGTCTGTCGGTGTAGTGTAAAATGATGGTACAGATCATGTTTTTCCTTGTGTATACTAATGGAAAAATTTAATTCCTTCAAATGGAAGAATTAGGCATCCTAGGTATGTATAGAGCAATTGTAAATAGACTTTATGAGAAGGTTAGAGATTAAAATGAAACAACTGATGGTATGTTTGCATGTTTTTGTAGCAACATTAAGGTCCAAGAAGGGTGCCCACTATATCCCATGCTATTTGGCCTATCCATTGATTAGTCAGAAGCATGATTAAACAAGACAAATGGGGAAGGTATCCAACTAGTAGGTTATGTGATGAAGCTACTTTTATAAGTTAATGATCATATCTTAATTTCAAAAACAACTAATGGTTTGAGGCTCAACTTAAATAATGATTTTATCACTTAATAGAAAATATAAGTAGTTCACCTTTTTTTTGGGAACTCCGCTAGAAATAGTGAAAGAATACAAATATCTTGGGATTGATTTCTATAATAAGCTCAGTTGATAGACTTGTAGAAAAAAGATAATATAGAAAAGATGGAAGGTCTCTTACATACTTAGAAACATGTGCAAGAAAGATAAACTTTGGGATTGGAAAACTAAGAAAACCCTTTTTGTCTTATTAGTCACATTGGTCTTCCTTTATGGATGTGAAGAGTGGGGAAGAAAGATATCAAAATGTAGTTGGATACACCTTGAAAGAATTCAAAAACATGTAATCACAAGAAGTCTCAAAGTTAAAGCCATAGTTTCATATGACTTATTTTGGATGAAGTGGGCACTTTTCCTTTGGAAGCATTGGTGAAAATGTGATTAGTAATTTATTTAAAAAAGGTTGAAACCGTGGGTAACCATTGGTGGCCCAAAATGGGTGTGAAGGAGGCTCTAGATTGTAGGAAGAAAATTTGGATGAAGCAAAACAACTATATGAACACATGGGACATCAACTTGCAAGGGTGTCCTAACACCGATGAAGAAATAAAAATCTATATGACTAAAAAAATCAGAATTGTCATGTGGGAAAAGTAGTTTGAATGTAAAAAAAACATACTACATCAGATAATTCAACCCAGTAAGGGAACATTGTGAAAAAATATATTTAAGCGCTAGTATTCAAGGGAAAGTGAGGTTGTTAGTTGTACAATTAATAACAAGGTCACATTGTTGAATTGGTGGTCAACACCTCCTTGGGGACATGTGACATGGCTCAACCACCTCCTATGGGTCAATTTAAATGTAGCATAACTTGTATCGAGCATTGATAGTTTGATATTTTCGTGCAATATCAAATGATTCCAACAATTTGTATTAGAGCCTTGGTTCACTGGTTTGGTTCTCATTTTAGTGGGTATTGAAGACTCAATCAGTATTGAGGGGGGTTTGTTGACTCAGTGGTGTTATGACATGCATACCCGTCCCTACATTTTTCCCCCCAGGCAAAATATTGGGTACCCTTTTTCTTTTCTTTATGTTCCCTTTGCCTAATTCTTGCTTTGTTTCTTTTTCTTTGTTCTCTTCCAGGGTTCTAGACCCTGGAGTCTGCCCTCTTTTTACCCCAATTTTGTTCGGATTTTATATTTTTGGTTTCCATAATGCTCTTTGTATTATGGAGACTAGATGCCCAGAGACCGGAACATGAAACCTTTATTCTAACCTAAAGGTCATACATTGCATTTAAAGATTCTTTCCCAGTTAGTCTATAAAAGGGCCTTTCCAGAGTTATTTTAACCACCAAGCAATTAGAAATTATTCCTGCGAGTGTCTTTCCAACCGAGTTTCCAAACCTGTAAATTTGTATGTTTGGAGTGAAATTTGGTTTCTAGTTGGGTATTCTCGAAGGTTCTCTTAGCCAATGTGTGCAACATTTTGTTCAGGTAAGTCTCTTGCAGCCTTTTTGTGGGTGTAATTTGGGTTTTTGTTTTAGTTTTGTTTGTTTTCTAGTTTTTTCATTGTTTAAGTTTTTGTCAAAGGGTAGAAATAAAGGGAATTTTGTGGAATCCATGACCCTAATCTTAATTTAGGGTCTCCATTTTGTGCCCTATGGTTTCTTTTGCACCCTAGTTGCAAGCATCGACCATTCATAAAACACCCTACTTACACGTCAGATAAAACACTTAAGTTTAATATTTGTCTTAAAGCTTAGCTTTAAATCCATTTCTTCAGGGACAAGTAAAGTAATTGTAATTGTTTTAATCAGTCTAACTGATTGAAAACATGCAAACTAGGAGATCAAGGTCAAGTTGTAAACCTTTGATCATAGAGTTATCATTGAAAAGTGTGAAACAAATTTAGGTCAAATTCATTGTAGAAATATGTGTAATCAATCAGAACAAGTAGATGTGATGATGATTGTAGCCGCAAACACATCTATGGGTCAGAGATTGAGTTTTATGTAGAGGGACAGCAAAAGATGGAATCAGTTATAAAGAACAAGATCCAAGGCTACCGAGCAGAATAGAGATATTAATCAGTCACTATAGGTGATACATCATATTGTAAACTTTAATGGATCTGTAATCCGCAATTCTAGATTGCATATACTCAGGTCAATAAGTATTTTTTACTATATTCTAGCAAGTGTAGCAAAAAGAAGAAATCCTTTGAGAATGTGGATTTAACAATCCTCATGTAAACCTCTTAACCGAGTGCACACTAAATAGTGTTGCTAAATCTCTTAACATAGTAGACCTTAACTAGTCTAAACATGTTACTCCTAACAGGGTAAGATCATCAGAAGTGATCAAACTTGTAAGCCTTAACCGACCCCTTCCATTCTGTAGATAGTGAAGTTTTGTGGGTTTCATCCCCACCGCAGTTTTTACCTTCTAACAGGGGTTTTCTACATTACCAAATCTTGTGTCATGTGTCATTACATTTCATGAATGTTTACATGCAAATTAATTTTATGAATTGATATTACATGCATAAAGATAGAATAGCACATATGGTCGGTAATGCAAGAAATTGATTACTAAAAGGATTAAGGTTAATTGACAAAAAGTTTTAAGGGTACTGATTCACCCCTCCCCTCTCGGTACACACCTTTCCATTATTCCAACAATTGGTATTAGAGCTAGCTCTCTTATATTTGGAAAAGTTTAAAAGACTTGAGAGAAAAGATCATACAATGGAAAGGTATAAGCTAGACAAGAGTATTGAGAATCAGAAGTTGGAGATACAGATCTTCTATGAGCAATACAAAGAAGCTAGAATCAAGATGAGAGAGCTATTGAATGAAAGAAAGGTTATGGCATCTTGCTATAATGAAACAGACTATCATGAAGAAGAGATACCTGATTTATTTGAGTCAACATGATCTACATCTAGTAATACATCAGACACATCTGAAGGAAGCATTACAAGTCTGAATGAAATCAATCAACATCTGGATGGACAAGTGAAATCACTGCAAATTGGTCAAGAGACATAAATGGTAAGGATTATTGAGGTTATGAATAATGTTAGACAAGCTAAGCAAAAAAGAACATTAATTATTGATGACAGGAGGAAGATCACTGAAAAGCCACAAGAGAAAGAATCAAAAATACAAAGACTTATTGAACATCATCATGAGATCACCAATCAGACTATTCTTATGAGTCAGGAGGCAAACCAAATGAACATAGAACTCAATGAGAAATTGGAAGCTTTTGGTGACCTAAGAGAAGAAAATGAAAGACTGAAGCATGAAGTAAGGATTCAGCAATAACACAATGAAATAATCAAGAAAGTTGAAGAAAGTACCAAAAGAATGGATGATTTTCTAGATGGACAAAGAAGAGTCAATAACAATACCGAATTAGGGTATACCAAGCATGGAGAATCACCATACCAAGCTGATCCAAAAGATGTCTACACAAATCCAAGACCAAGAAAGTTGTCATGCAATTAATATGGAAAACCAGGCCACACATAAAATGTTTGCAGGAGCAAAATCAAAGGTATTCCTAACTCCACATCTACATTCATTGGAAATTGTTATAACTATAACAAGAAAGGACATAAAGAACATGAATGTAAATCTAAGGTGAAACAACCAAAGAAGGAAACCTACATGGAAAAATATCTTCCTACTTGCAAAATGCATGGGCACACATCTTTTGAATACAAGAAGAAGAAAAAGAAAGCATGGAAGCCAAAATAACAAGAAAATGCTTATCAACCAAAAAGAGTCAGTAACTCATATGTTTCGGATTACAATGCATGGACAAATTGCACATCATGTGATAGATATGGACACATAGCTACAAACTGCATGAGAAAATGGATAAGAAGGTCTAGAAGTTGGAGTAACCCCAGAATGGCATGCTTACACTGTCATAGGGTCGGTCATCTAAGAAAAGACTACAGAGACTGAGTGACAGAGACAAGCACTTTTTCCAATGGCAATACCATTGAAGACATCAAAAAGATGAGAAACAAAATGTGGAGGAAATCTACAAACACTAATGATGCTGGACCAAGCAATACAACTGGTGACACCTTTTCTAATGGATCTAGTGACATCACCACCCCCACCTAAGTAGAATAAGTAAGTATGGAACTGCACTATACCAAGTTATATCTTACATCAGTTCAATTATACAATGATAAAATGCAGAACTAGCATGAATAAAGGTGCACTATGGTATTACTTGTTATGATTTTGTGAATACAATCTCGTTGTTCAATACATACTGAGAATCATCAGTGTACATATGAAAGCCAAGTTAAACAATGTAAACCGAGACTCGTCGGTAATTATTTTAAAGACATTGAAGTATTTGACACTTACTGAGCACTGTTGGTAAACCTGTGAAAGGTCAAGTGAGTTTTCACTTACCTAGAGCCAAAAGTTTGTGTGATAAACAAGCAACTTCATATTCAAACATCGAGAAGTGGGTAATGTTAGAGTAATGTTTAGTTGCTTATTGATTAAATCATGTTGATTTAATTAATTAAGTCATTACTCTTTAGTGCTTAAGTTTCACTTAGGCAGTTTCTTTTTTTAGAGTTTCCCCTTTAGGGTTTCGTGATTCCTTTTATAAGGATTCACTTCTTTCATTTCAATATAGAGATTGTAATCATTTTATTGTTGTTAATAAAACCTTATTCTTGCAACATGGTTTTCAACTCTCTGCCTTTTTGGCCGCCATATCTTCTTCTTTCTCCTCTGTCTTTTGCTTCTACTTCGTGACAGTGTTTGCATGCAGGTGATCTTGGTTGATTTGCAGTTCAGCAAATCTAACATGGTATCAAAGCTTTCCTGCTGGTAGCTATTCGAGTTTTGCTGAAGCATTCGAGGTTTTGAAGGTTTCACAGCTTTTTCTGGCTTCTTTAGTGGTTCTGGGGGGTCTCTATTTTTTGAGGCATTTTGGACCAAAACCGACCTCACGGTTGAGTCCAGAAGGCCCAAAAATCCCAGAATCCATATAAGGTTTGTCCATTTTGGACACCGGGGCATCTGGTGAATTTTTTTCGGCCTTCAAGGGCCGTACGGCACGAGAAACGAGAAAAAAATTTAAAAATCTTGTTTATCTAAAGTTTTTTGCGGTTTTTATACCGCGCGCAGTGTTTTTTAATAAGGCACCACCGGGGGGCCGCCACCGCCCCACCGGGGCTCGGCCACCACCGGTGGCCCCTCTGCTTTCCGCGGCCCGTGCCACTTTCTTCACCGTGATGCGGCCTCCGCCATCCAGCCACCGCCGAGCTCTGCGGCCCCCGCCGCTGACGGTCCCCGCCTCCTCTGCGCCGAAGCACCGCCGCCGGATGCCACCGTCAATGCTTCGCTGAGCCGCCACTGTCTGCGCAGCTCAACCTGAATACCCGCCTCCGTGCCGCTCAACCGCCGCCCTGCGAATGTGTAAGCCCCGCGGGCTTAAGGTTCTAGCGGCTGGTCATATTAATGACCGCGGGCTCTGGTTTTGGCCCCTTGGGTGCGCCATGCGCCCAGGGGCCTATTTTTTTAGCCCCTGGGGCTTTAAACATGGTTGTTGGGCAATTTTGAGCCCTTTTCACCTTTTTCGCTCTATCTGGAGCATACGGAGGCCTTTTTGGACTTTGTTATATCGTCGGAAAGCTCTTTCTGAGCTCTTTCCAACTATGGTGATTAGGAATTTAGGGTCCACTATTTCAATAGCATTTTTTTCTGTTGAAGTCTGATGTCTCTTTTTGCCTTCCGGAAGTCATATCTGGCTCATCCGGACTCCTTTTTTGGCAAATGAGATATCGTCGGAAAGCTGGTTCAGTGTTCTATTCAGTGGCAGAGGTGTTTTTTCTAGATTTTTCTCTAGGTATTCTCTCCTCTGAGTTTTGCAGTTTATGCACTCTGGTGGATTGCTTGGTTCTACAGGTTCGGGGATCTCTTCTTCTGAGTTCATAGCTCACTCTTCTTTCTGACTTCTAAGCTTGTATGCTCTTCTGATGCATTCTTTGTTCTATAAATGCACTGAGATAAAGTGCCTTCTTCTACATTTTTGGATCTTGTACACCTTGTTCAGTTTTTGTACTCGCACTGTGTTATAAAGTGCCATGGGGGGTTATGATGTTTATGCCACTTTAGGTGCATCCACCTTTGTCAAGTGAGCATACCTTCCATGACATTAGCCCATGTTGTATGTCTATGACACTGCCCTTTATCCTCTGTGTGTGCTTCTGTTGCACTGTTGGTGTTCCTGGTTCTTCTTCTGCAGATGTTTCTGGCATTGCATTTCCGTGTTCCTGTCACCTCTCCCAGTTCAACATTATGGGGGGGTTCACCTGTTGGTTCTATTACTTCCTGGTTCGATTGATCAGCTCTTCAGACATTTGTCTTCTCTACCTGGTCATGCACTTCAATGGGGGTTCTAGCAGTATCTTCTGACAGAGTTTTCAGACATGTTTCAGAGATGCCTCTTTCTCTTTCTTGTTCCTTTCTCTGGGATATCTTTTCCCTTTATGTTTTGGGTACCTGATCAGGCCTAGTTGCCGGGACCCATCTTTCCTGCTTTCTGCATTAGTTAGCTATTTTTCTTCTCCCTAAGTTACACTTAAGGGGGGGTGTTAGAGTAATGTTTAGTTGCTTATTGATTAAATCATGTTGATTTAATTAATTAAGTCATTACTCTTTAGTGCTTAAGTTTCACTTAGGCAGTTTCTTTTTTTAGAGTTTCCCCTTTAGGGTTTCGTGATTCCTTTTATAAGGATTCACTTCTTTCATTTCAGTATAGAGATTGTAATCATTTTATTTTTGTTAATAGAAGCTTATTCTTGCAACATGGTTTTCAACTCTCTGCCTTTTTGGCCGCCATAGCTTCTTCTTTCTCCTCTGTCTTTTGCTTCTACTTCGTGACAGTGTTTGCATGCAGGTGATCTTGGTTGATTTGTAGTTCAGCAAATCTAACAAGTAAAGCATTAAATGCACCACTTAGGGCATCATCTATAAAAAGGCGACAGAATATCTCATTCACTCACCATGCGATTAAGAGCGAAGAAGCAGAGCACAGAGCAAAGAACATCAACAGATTGCAGAGCATCTCACAAGAAAGTTTCACGGTATTTAGATAGATCAACAGCAGCTACAGCAAGACAAGTGAGTAACTAACAACTTATCGAGCTCATTTTTATTTATGGGAAAATCCCTAATTTTCAAAAACCATGGCAACCACATCTCGCGTTTCCAAGATCAAGAACGCCAAGGAGAAAAAGGTTAATCTAATCAAGAACACCACTTGTGAAGAACCTAAATACAATTTATGTCCATAGGTTACTTTGCAACCCAACAACACAGGTGCATTTTCAAGCATACCACCTAGGGTTTTGTTGATCGAGGATGTCCAAGCGTATATCCACTGCAAAGTTGTAGAAATCGGAGACTTGGAGGTTGAGAAAGCTTACAAGAAGCTTTGCACAGATGGAACCATCAAGAATGAACATAAACATAAACATATCAAGGTGAAAGGGCTAACAAATGCCCTAATGTTCCCAAAGGATTTTAATACTAATTAGATCAGGATAGTGTTGAGTAGAGTGCATGACCGAAAGATGTGTTTGGACGAGCCAAAACATATCACTAGGGATGTGATACACGTAGTGATCGGTTATCCAATTACCAACAAGGCCAAGGTACTTAAAACCCCTCCTCACCCCAAAATTCAGAAGATGACAGGTGCAAAATGGGATGGCAGAGGATTGAAGGTAAATTCCATCAAAGATCCTGAACTAAAATTTGGTGCATGCATATTGGGATACAAGATATTCCAAGCTAGCAGGATGAATAGTGTTGCATGTGGAGTATTAGACACTGCTCACAAGATTGTAAAGAAGGGATTACAGTTGGATCTATATGAGCTTCTACATAAGAAGTTAGATGAGAACATGAGTACAATCAAGTCTGCAAAGTCCAATTCATGTTTAGTATCCATTTCATATGCCCCATTGTCACATGATTTGATTATCACATATGGTCCTAACTAGTTAAGTTCAACCTTTCCTGGTTTAACTCTTCCTTCCTCATTCTTTTGATTCTCCATAAGGATGAGTTCTCCTACTTCAAATGTGTGTGTCCTGACTCTCTTGTGATAATTTCTTCTAAGGCAATTTTTATAGCCTTGTAAGTGATTCATTGTACTCTGACATTTCTCATCTAACAACTCTAGTTCGCTTAGCCTAGAAAGTTTGTAGTCTTTATCTAATATGAAATTCTTCAATGATATTCTGAAGGATGGTAGTTCAACTTCAAGGGGTAGAACCTCATGTGATCCATAAACCAAGGAAAATGGATTTGATCATGTAGGTGTTCACATACTTCTTTTATATGCCCATAATGCAGGACTGAGCTGCAAATGTTAGTCTCAACCAGATTCATTAGCCACTTTCTTCAAGATTTTTGAGATTTTTTTGTTGGTTGCCTTAGCTTGGTCATTTCCCTAAGGGTAGTAAAATGAATAGAAGTTTTTTTTGATTTGAAACTTCTCACAAAGATCATCAAAATCCTTTTTTGAAAGGGTGAACCGTGATCAGCAATTATGGTTTGAGGGATCCCATACCGATAGATGATGTAGCTCAAAATGAACATGGAGATTTTCTTACCTGTAATATATGTCAGAGGAATAGCTTCCACCTATTTAGTAAAGTATTATGTTGTCGTGATTATGTATTTATCATTTTCAGAGGAAATGGGTGTAATTTTACCAACTAGGTCAAATCCCTACCTTGAGAAAGGCCATGGTGAAGTGATGGGTTGAATTTATTGAGCTGGCACATGAATAAGATCTCCATGTACCTGACATTTTTGCATCTTTGTACATACCTATGAGCATTTTCCTCTAGTGTTGGAAAATAGTATCTCATCCTTAATGTTTTCTTTGATAAGCTATTACCACCCAAATAGGCCCCACAAACTCCTTCATGAACCTCATACAAGGCTCTCTGGGATTCTGTGGAAGTAAGACATCTTAAAAGTGTTCCATCTAGAATTTTTCTATACAAATTATTAGCAAGCAAGGTATAACTAAAGGCTTGTCAGATAAGAGACTTATTCTGGTTTCTAGATAGGTCAGGTGGGAGGGTGTTGTCTTGAAGGAAAGTATACATGTCTTTGTACCAGGGAGACTCAGGACCAACAAGGACACATGCTAATTTGGTTATTAGAGCCTCATAGGCTAGAACCACCAATTGTTTTACCAGAAAGTGGAATCCGGTTTCATTGCCTGACATATGAATCGGAGATGCTATAGTAGTCATCACATCTGCAGCTTTTTTTTGAGCCCTTGGAACTTGTTCAAACATAATTTAGTGAAAAGAAGTGTGCAATCTATCCATCAGTTGTCTGTATGGGACAATTTTTTCATCCTTTTTATGTAATCATTATTGACCTAACTGATAACCAACTGGGAATCACCATAAACTCTCAGGTTCTTTATCCTCCATTGTATAGTCATTATTAGAGCTTCTTACTTAGCTATGTTATTGGTACATGGGAAATTAAGTCTAAAAGATTTAGAAATTGCATCCTTTTGTGGAGTGATGAGTACTATTCCTTCTCCTGCACCATGTTTTGTATATGAGAAATCAAATAATAATTTCCAAACTTCTATTGTTGATGCTTCCATGGTAAAAATTACTTCATCAGGGAATTCAGAGACAATAGGTTGATGATCTGGAACAAGGGCTTCTGCTAGTTAGACAACAATGACTTGTCATTTTATATCCTTGCAATCCACATACTCAATATCAAAATTGCTTAAAATAATCACCCATTTGGGGAGTCTTCTTGTTAATGCTTCTTTACTTAATAGATACTTCAATGGATCAATGTGTGCTATGAGCTTAGTTTGGTGACTCAGTATATAGTGTCTCATCTTTTGAGAGGTGAAGACAAATGCATGACATGATTTCTCAATTGAAGAATAGTTTATCTCATACCCAACCAAAGTTTAGTTGATGTAGTAAATATCTCTTTCCTTTCCTTTATCATCATGATGTGCTAGGAGAGCGCCTAGTGTTGAATCTGTTATTGAAATGTATAGAAGAAGTGGTTTACTAGGAGTTGGTGGAACTAACACAGGGGAACTGAAGAGATAGTTTCAAAAAAATTGAAAGCTTATTCACATTTCTTCATCCATACAAAAGTCACTCCTTTATGCAATAGATGTTGAAATGAATGACACTTATCTTCCAAGTGTGCTATAAATCTTTCAATGGATTACAACCTCCCTTGAAGTCATATGAGTTGCTTTAGATTCATTGGAGAAGGCATGTCTAATATTTCTTTTAATTTCTCAGGATCCACATCAATTCCTCTATATGAAACTATAAATCCAAGAAGTTTTCTAGATGTGACCCCAAAAGCACACTTCTTTGTGTTCAGCCGAACCTTGTAATCTTTCAACCTATCAAAAATTTGTCCCAATACTTGGAAATGTGTCTCTCTAAGATTTTATTTGGCCAATATGTCATCTACATAATCTTCCATAGTCTTATGGATCATGTCATGAAAGATCATTATCATTGCTCTTTGATAAGGTAGCACCTGCATTTTTTAGACCAAATGGCATCACGTTCCAAAAATATATTCCCCAAGCATAAGTGAATGAAATTTTATGTTGATATTTAGGAGCTAGCTTGATTTCATTATATCCTAAGAAACCATCCATTAGAGATAACATTTCATTTCCCATCATCAAATCAATTATCATATCAAAACTTGGTAGAGTAAAATCATCTTTGGGACAAGCCTTGTTCAAGTCTCTGAAATCTATGCATATACAGATCTAACCATAATTTTTGTAGCCAAAACAAGATTGGATATCCAGTCTGCATAAGTAATGGGTCTTATGAAACTAGCATCTGGAATTTTCTTCAACTCAGCCTTCACCAATAAGGCAACATGTAGATGCATCTTTCAGAAATTTTTTTTTACTAGTTTTACTTTTGGTAGAAAGGGTAAGTTGTACAATACAAGCTTCGGGTCAAGACCTGGCATGTTAGCATATGAATAGGCAAAATTTGATTGCCTCTTCTTGAAGAAGTAAATAAATTTTTCTCTTTCCTCAGGTGATAGAGATTTTTCAAGATAGATTTTCTTAGGGTGGAGCTCATCCCCTAAGTTAACTTCAACGGTTTCTTATAATAATAATGTTGATTTGTACTCTTCTAAGGAAAGGGATTCCAACTTTCCATCTTCTGGTGCCTCAGAAAGGTTTTCACCAGAAGATACGTCTTTATTTTTACTTTTTTCACGGTCAAGAAGTGTCTTTCGGTTTTCACTTAGTGACCTTTCTTTTTTCTTTTCATTTTTACTTTTTTTACTAGAAAGTGGAGCCACCTCCTCAATGCATGCAAAACTATCCAAATCAAAATAAAACCCAGCCTTGTGATCTCCTAATGGTATTCCATCCTAAAGGCATATAAATTCTACAATTACTTCATCATTTTGAAAAATATCTATATCTAAATGTCCTTGTTGATCCCAGATGACTAACTCAGGGTGGACTAAACAAAGGTCAGTGTATGGAGATGACTCAATTTGGAAAAATGGAACTGTAGTGATAGTTCTAATAAATGTAGAATGGTAAGTAAATGCACCATCTAAGGAGCGAACATTGACATTTTTATCAATATAGGGTCGATCTTCTAGGTTCATGCAGTCAAACATGTCATTTATACTCATAGTACTAGTGGATCTAGGGGAATACCCAGGGGTGTCAAATTCAAGGTTGTGAAACGATTCTCACTCCTACTTGTGAGAATTGGTCATGCTAGAATTTTTATTAGCTATCTCATCTCCCACAAAATCCAAGATTTCTTTTTCAAGGGATAATTCAGAGATTGTGGTTTCCAATTCTTATGGCAACATTTGTGGAAGTATGTTACCAATCTGGGCATGTTCATGGTCTTGCTCCAGTTTCCAGATTAATGGTTTCTTGAACACCTTGAAGAACCACCCTTGTTCTAGACTGATCGTAACCAATTCCTCTTTTATTCCTTTGAGTAGGCGGCAATGATAGTTCTACTATTCCTTGTTGTGTTTCCCTTAAGCATGTGGTTCCATTATATCCAAACTATTGTAACATAGTGTATCTAGGTCCATATTGATTCAAAGGCAACTGTGATGATGGTATTTATTGAGTACCTTTGTATAAACATGTTTTAATATCATAATCAAATGGATCTTCCTCACTCAAAACACCCCATTTAACAAATTTTGTGGGCGGGCATTTGAAAATAATTGGCTCTGGTTTTTCTACTATCTTTGGACGACCATAGAATTTTAGTGAAAAAGGCATTTTAGTAATGGTAAAGGCTTCCTCATAGTGATATTCACCACATTCTTTCTCTTGGATTGATATTTTAATTCCCATCCTTGGTATGTCTTTGGGAATTGAGCCAGAAGTAGTCGAAGGCATGCCTGCTTCTTGATTTAATGGTACTTGGTTCTCTGTAGTACTCATTAGATTGTTGCAATATTGGAAGAGATTTGGATCTCCTTCTATAATGATTTATGTACCTTGATAAGGAAACTTGATACATTTATGATAGGTAGATGGTACACCTTGCATTTCATGGATCAATGGTCTTCCTAGTAAGATATTGTATCCTAGTTCCAGATCTAGGATCTGAAATGGAGTGCTCTTCACTACTGGTCCTATTTTGATAAGTAAAATAAGAACACCTTTGGATGATATTTTATCTTCATCATAAGCTCTAATATTGATGCATCTAGTGATATCAATTCTTTATTCTAAATATCCCAAGGTCTTTATTACTTTTAGAGTACAAATGTTTAATCTTTCCCTGCCATCAATGAGGACTCATCTGATTGTGTGTTTATGCACTTGGACAAGCAAATGTAAGGTATCATTGTGCAGAGGTTTATGCAAAGGAATGTCCTGGTTAGTAAATGTGGCATGTTTATTAGAAGCAATATAATTGACCATAGTTTGGATATTCTCAAGAGATATGTCCCTAGGGATAAATGCATTTTGAAGGGCTAAGTCCAAAGCTTGCTTCTGTCCAGGGGATATTTATAATAACTCGAAGATAGAAATTTGAGAAGGGGTGCGCTTGAGTTGATCCACCAAACTGGGTTGTGGATTAGGAAGTTGCGCAGCAGTTGAAGGTGTGACAAAAGTGGAAGGTGCCCCTTGTAATACAAACTTGGTGCAATGGGTAGTGATTGTGCATTTAGATTTATTATTTGTGATATTAATGGTTGCAATCTGGCATTTTGTAGGGTTAAAATAATTTATTTTGCTATCAAAGGTAGTATAGATATAATTGACCTATTTTGAGTGTCCACCTGACATAGGGGTCTTACCTTTATTTTGAGTTTGCAAAGGATCTATGAAAATTGTGTGATCTGTGTTTCCTTTGTGTTGAACATTAGTAACATCAATTATGCATTGTTCAATTAAGTCTTGAATAGTGTTCTTCATATGATAACAATTTGATATTTTGTGACCCTTAATGCAGTGATATTCATAGAAATCATTGGCATTCCACCACTTAGGTTTAACAATGTCGTGACCAACTTCTCTTATCTCAGGTAAGGTGATAAGATTACTTTGGATTAACTTTTTAATTGCTTCTTCAAGTGATTCCCCTAAGGGTGTCTATTCGCACTTTGGAAAAGGAGTCCTTTGTTGATGTTGAACATTAGGTTGGGATTGCGTGAGTAACCATTTGGTTATTTGACCCTTGCATTTGCACTTGAGAATTTTCCAAGGGTGTATGTTCCGTAGGGGTTTGACTTAATGTTTATGTCTCATGCAATGAGATGTTAGGCTACACATAGTTGACGGTCTTAACATCGGTGATGCCATCATTGGTAAAATTCTTATTTTTATTCCACCGCTTAGGTTTATCATTATAATTATTGGTGGTGTTTGACTAATTTGTATCAGCAAGGAGCCCTCTCTTGATTAATTTTTTCTCACGTTGAATGTCATGTTCAATTAACTATTTGAAATTTAGAGCAAGTTGTAGTTCTATAGTGTATGTCATTTCTGGGATCATGACTATGAGGTCTTATTTAGGAACATCATATGGGATTCTATTAGTTGTACTTATCCATCTTTGCAAGAATTTAGAGAAGGACTCACCTTCCTTTTGTTTGATATCGCATAGATATTTAATGTTAACATTGCATTCTATGTTGTGATGAAAATGAGTAATGAATCTTTCAGCTAGTTCTCCCCAAGATTGGATACCATGAGGTAAGTGAGTAAAACATTTTATTTTTGGTTTGACCAGACTCTATGGGAATAATCGCATAAGATATTATTCATCTTGTGCTACCTCAATGCAAATAGAAAAGAGCTCCCTAATGTGTTCTATGGGATTGGTGTTTCCTCTGTACTTATAAAATTTGGGCACTCCAAAGTGTGCAGGAAATGGAGGCATGTTTAGCAAGTGATCAAAAGGGTAAGGGTATGAGTCCTCTGTAGTATAGGACTTAGTTTGTCCTTGATTTTAAATGTCAAAGAACTGGTTTTTCAACTTTTTCATTTGTTGTATCATAATTTCAGTTTGGGACTAAGGAATATTTCCAACATTTGATCGTGATCCAACACCTAGTATAATACTTTGTTTTTGAAACAATTGTGTTGGAATATATGATCTCTCAGGGATCTGGTATTGATTTCTAGACATATGTGATTGAGGTATATATTGATTCCTGGGTTTTTGTTGTTTTTTTGTTGTTGTTGATGTTATTGCCTTTGTTGAAACAAAGATTTACCCCTCAGAGGACATTGACTAAAAGTAGGACCAACAAAGATTGATCTTGTTTGTTGTGATTATCTAGCCCCAAGTCCAGTAGGGATAGATTGTGATGCAAATGGGTTGTAACTTGTTTGAGTAGTTGATGTTTCAATTTGAGAAATGGATGTAAAATGGAATGATGTCATCACTTGAGATAAATGAGAGATCATTGATGAACTTGTTTAAGCACTTGTCGTATTTTGGGTAGAAGATGAACTAGCTTGAGTTGAAGAACCCATTCATGTAGAAGCCACTTGTGATCTCATTGTTTGAGTTGATAGTGGAATAGACATTATCTAGGATACGACAAGATTAAATTGAGAATTCCAAGTTGTATTATGACCTGCTAATGGATTTTTTGGCCATATTGTGGAGACATCAAACCCATATGGAATTTTGAATCCTTTATCTAATAGAATTATGTATAATCTTTCAAGAATTCTTTCGACTGCAACATCTATAACTTGTGAAGAGTAGTCATCTTGTTCTATGTTTTCTAATTATTCTTTTGTGACATCTTGAAAATGGTTGATCTACGTGAGACATGTGAAGTTTCAGGGACATTTTTAGTGTACAAAGAAGAAGCCGTGTGTGTAAAAGGGTCAATTTCAGGTTCCTCTTCCCATGAAGGAATAGGGTTGACATATGATTCCTCTAGTTGATTTATATCCCGTGACCTATTAGTTGTTCCTCTATAAGGTGTAAATGGCATTATTTTATCTAGGATTTAACCAAGATGAATGATGTAAAACAAACAAAAGGGACAACCTTTCAAAGAGATTTATAGCTCCTATTTAACAAAGGTAATTCTAAGAACAAAATTAGACTTCTCTTGATCTTAGGTAATTGATGATGATAAGATATGATCTGAATCCTATCTCAGATGAGACAGAGTCACTATAAAAGAGTGATGAAATTGAGGTAATGAGATCAAGATAATCTAATCTGAACCATTGAATTATCAATGTTAAATAATAACTGAACTAAAAAAGAGGGGTAATCCTAAATGTTTGAAATTTCACTAAATCTTTATTATCTCCTAAAGTGTACACGTTGATCTTGCACATTACACAAAAGGATAATTTATAAGGTTCTAGACTAATAAAATGAAGTACTCTAATAGAGGAATTCAGACTATTTTGACAAAATGATCCCACTATTATTCTAGTCAATTGCAACAAACTTATGTCGATTGTGGCAGAATGCAGAATTAATTATGGAAAACTTCTTGCAATTGCAGTAATAAACACAACAATTGTGGTTATCAAAGTATCAATTGCAGAAAAATTATGTCAATTGTGGCAATATATGACATTCTAAAAATTTAATTGCAATTTTGAAGTTTTCTTATAAAAAGACTCTGGAACAGTGAGGTAATATGTTTTCTGGAACAGACTGTTGTTGACATCCTAGACACTCAACATGTTTGAGTCAATTTGAGTAGATTTTCTAAGCAATTTGTGGAAAACACATAGCAAACATGCAAAAATAATTGTCTTTGTCTTTATTCTTAAACAATGAGTGTATGTTCTATTGTCTTGAAAAAGACTTGATTTTCACTAGTAAAACACAGATATAGACAAAATCAGACAAGCTTATCCTAAGGAATTGGCTTAGTATTCAAAATATTTGGCCCACAACTTGGTATCTCTTGGGATCACACAACAGTGTCACCCCTGAGAGGGCGCCCATGTTTTTGCCTTTTGCGAGAGCTATGAAGAATACGGTCAAAGTAAACTATACAATGAGACCTTCAATGTTGTATATCAACTTTAAAATGCTTAAGGAGATACACATCGTGAGTGTCTTCATGAGATAATCTTCCCCCTCCTTGCACAAAGATTATGATTACTTTCGGAGGTGAACCGGGTAAGCAGCTACTCTAAGGAGTCTAGTAAGGGCTTTCGTTCGTAGCACCCCTCCTAGTCCTGAAAGAAGGATTAAGGCCTATAGCCCTACAAGTACCTTGATATCATAGTCTCGCAAGAACTATTAAGGCCTCTCATCCCTACGCATGCCATTATATATTCCTCTATAGTCTTATAAACATGATTGAGACATGAATGCCCTACTAGTGCTAGAATAAACGCAGTCCTGCAAGGCAAGTAGGAGTGAGGCCTCTCAGTACTACGTATATCATAGCATTCAAAATAGAAGTAACCATGTTCTCCAAGACTTTTGTCTCAAGGATACTTTTGATTATAGTGGGTTGGAATGGCCAGGTCTTCATGTTCCCACTTGAGTTGTCTCATGAGATTTTTTCCTCAATGGAAAGCTCGCTAAAGGAAAATGCATTAAATGAAAAGGATAAAATATGAGGGTCTAGATTTATGATCACCCTTAAGGGGTGAGAGCATACTCTCCTATGAAGTCTACTTCTCCTTAACATAATAAAAACGCTTATATTTTAGTCTCACATGTAAAGATTCTTGATTTAAGCAAGACAAAAAAGACAAAAAAACAACAACAAATGAATTATTTTTAGTTTTGTTTTATCTTTTAGGTTTCAAGCCCTTCCCTCCTGCAAGAAAACTGTTAAATAAATGGGGTCTTTGACAAGCGTATTTTTCGTTTGCTGCCACAAGCTAGAAAAGAGGATTAGCAATAAAATGTGATTCTAGAATGCCTGGATTGCTAAGGGTGTCAATATTAACAGTGACCTTATGTTTAGCTGAGACACACTTAAGAGAATTGATATACCTGCTGAAAGGTTTGATTTTATCTTCGATTATGATTGCAAGAGCTGCTCTTTGTTGTGTGTGACAATAAGCGATTCTTCATTTGAGTACTTTTCATGACCTAAACCATGAATTGTGCCTGATTACCTTTCTTTCCATCTGTCATTTGTTCAGTCCTTCACAAAAACCAAGAAAAATAAGAAAAAATCAGATCTAACAAATACACAAAACAACAGAAAAAGCATAAAATGGGGCAATTGCAAAATAATTATGGAAAATAGTTTCTGCAATTGCGAAATAGTTTCCATGATTGTGAATTTACTTTTTCAATTATGAAATATATCTGTCAGTTGTGAAATATATCTGTCAGTTGTGAAATCCTATAGAAAATAGAGGCTTAAAAAAAGAGCAATCAATTGCAAAATTAAAACGTCAATTGCGAAATAAGAAGACACGATTGCGGTAATAAACAATGCAATTTCAAAATACTATATGTGATTGCAAAATTTGTTTGTCAATTGAGAAATAACAAAAAAATAGAATAAATCAATAAAATAAATGATGAAATCTCGGTCGTACGACCAAGACCGAGGGATTCTATTGGTTGTCTGCAAGCGATTTTCTGTGTTGTAAGTTCATGTCGGTTTCACCAAAATGTATGGGGTAAAATCGGCACAAGCTCAAATAGAGGATTACTAGCACCGCACTAATCAAAGAACAAACTAATAATCAACATAAATCCCCACAAACAACAAAAATGAAATCGAATCTAATGGAAATCAAATAAACCATTAAACGCAAATCAATAGATAATTCAAGCCTCCGTTGCTTCTCTCTTCTTCTCTTGAAAGGTTGTTTGAATGGTTCTCATATTTGATATTGACAACGCTTTGACTTGGAAGATTTGAGAAATATGATAAAATGATTGATGTAGATTTATCGCAATTAACTCCAAAACCTGCATTAAAGAGTGGGCTCTCAAAAAATTCAAATCAAGGGTTGGACTGGATCAAGGATCCTTCAAATGAGAAAGAAGAAGGTTCAAATAGAGATTTTAGACTTCAATCAATGGTTGAGATTGATCATGTGAAATCATATTGAACGAACGAGATAATTACAGATGGAGTGAAGATGAAGAAATTCCTATTTTCAAGGAGAAAAAGAAAGAAGATAAAGTAAATCAATTTTGGAGAGAATCAGTTTCTTAAAAGCAATTGATTTTTTGATTAAAAGAATGATTTTCAATTTTCCAATTTTGAGGATAATTAAATAATTTTATTGATTTAAATCTCTTTTTGATTTTTCAAAATTTTCAATTCCTCGTGAAATTCTTTCTCTCTTATTTTTGGAAGATTTTAGAATTAAAATTGAAGTAAAAATTTAATTTAAAAAACAAAGTGGAATTAATTCAAAATTTAGAATGAAATTAGTTAGAAAATGAAATTAAATTAATTTTGGGTATTAATTTAATTGAGAAGAAATAATTATGCATAATTATTTGAACTATAAGAATTTAGAAATTGAACTTAATTAACTGATAAAGACAAATTAATTAAGGTGAAATTAATTAAATAAGAATGATTATTTAATTAATATTAAGAAATGATTAAATAATAAAAAGATTAGCTCATAGCATAATTAAGACAATTAATTAACAATTAAAGAACCATTAATCAATAGAGGAATAATTAGTAATTAAATGTGAGTTCTCAAGTCTGTCCATTTTTGGGTGTCTACAGTATCAAACAAGAAATAAGTGTATGGGAATGTGATACCGCCTAGCACATCAAACAAATAAACATTATGAAAGAGATCGCCAAGTTAACTAAAGGTAAATCGCATGAAATTGACATCCTCGGTAATGAGACCACAGACTATTCGTGTCTCATTTACTGTCAATTAAGTCTTAGACTGGACCTCTTTGATATGGCGTCCAAATCTCTCACATCATTTACCTTAATCATACAACGGCTCACCTCCAAGTATGTAGGAATTTTGCAGGATGTCATGGGGTTGAATCCCAAAGAGGTGGATAGCTTTACACCCATAGATTCATTGCTTAATGGTTTTGATGAGAAGGTTGAGAAGAAGTTTGGTCCTTCCTAGGAGTTTGACAGAGCAATGTTGAACGAATGCACCAGACTCATCGAAGAGGCTCATGACACCATAAGTATTTGAGTATGGATGTGTTATAAATAATTCAAGGCTTGCAACAAACTTGAGGAGGCCCAGGTCCGTATTCAATGCATGAAGGATATTGATGAAGAAATTATAAATGAATGCATTGAAAGATGCAAGAAATACATGGCAGGCTAGTCCTTGGGGTAGCGGGTTCCTCTTTCTTCCCTTCTTCATTCTTCACTCATTCAAAGTTCCTTAGATCCCAGAGTCCTAGATCCTGGTGAGTGTATAGTTAGTATAATTACCTATCCTTTCATTCTTTATTTATTTATTCACTATAGTGGTATGAGTTGATGCCTTCTCCTGGAGCCGATCAACCGTCGCATAGATAATAATGTCGACAACACAGTGTTAGAGGTTTGGCAGGAACAGTTTCACACATAAGTTACAAATGGTGTGGTTCTACTACAAATGTCATTTCCCGTTACCAAGGGTGTCAATCTGGCATTTAAGGTTTTTAGTATAGAGGACATATATCTAGACATGGCGCTAACTCAACATTTATAGGGTGAGTGATCTAGGTTTTGGAGACCTGACAGACAATGACCTGTGCATAGGAAGATCTCCTCCTTGAGAACTGAAGTCTTGATTCACCCTTTCTACTTACATCTTTCCCTCCCCTTTCTTTCCCTTTAGAATATGTAAATGTACATAGTGTACATACATGTAAATACTGTATAATAACAAAAATGATCTAAAATATTATAAAGGCAAGATGGTACAATTGCATATCTTTTTATATACTTAGTTTTGGGTCACTCTTAGGGACTAAAAAATTGATGATTTTGAAGGCCATATCAATAATGTTAGATAGCTCATTGTCTACTTTTCCTTTCTATTTTAGAAGTTCATGCTCCTTTGGAGAATTGTAATCTTGGACCAGTGATATTGGATATTTACACTGATAATGGAGTAAAGAATATGTGATTTGCGTACTTTCCTATCTTCATCTTGGTTATTAGTAACATTAGGGTAAGTGCACCAAGATGGTGAACAAAAAGGGGGTATAAGTGGCCACTTTTTTTCTAAAATCAAGTAAACCTGAACTTCAAAGAGAAATTCAAGGGTCATGCACTCAAAATTAGGAGTTGTCCAAATAATAAGAATTATAGTACTCTAAATCTAATTTCTAAAGTACTATTTTTTTTTTAAAAATGGATAATATTAAGAGGGTCAAACCCATCGCATGTAATAACTAAGAGGGGGGGTGAATCAGTGGCCTCAAAAATATTCCAATCAATCAACCCAAAAACTTAGTACCACAATATTAAGCCTCTAGTTATCTTTAGTCCTATAAGATGAATGCCTTCAAATATACTTATCAAATTACTACTTCTCGAAATGCTTTGTTAAACCTTATTTTGTATGTTTACCAAATAGCATTCTGTTAATTTACCAAAAAATAATAAATTACTTAGAGTATACCAATCAATCCAGATTAGCTATGTGTAATGAAAAACACTAAAGTAATGACTCATAAACACATGGACACATGGATTTTTAACGTGGAAACTGTTAGCGCTTTTTCTTGCAAGAATCAATAATACATCAAAAATGCTTGACCTCTATTCCCAATGCAGATTCTTACATGGAAAATACTAATTAACAAGGATGAAATCCTTCTTCACTTTGAGCTCGACAAACTCAGGCGAGTGTACCTACTTACTGACTCACTAAATCACAGAGAATCTCACAGTGGACTAAGGATTTATAATCCTTCTCCTTTTTAAGTTCTCATAACTAGGAAGGCTAACCCATGGATTAATTTCTTTAAAGAATCACCAACAATGTTTGTACTATTCAGTACAGATTATGGACATTCATGTTCATAAACAGAAAGTAAAATATTTTCAATATTTGAATGATTGAAGATGAGAACTACTTTTCAGAACTTAGACCAATGCCTAATCCAGGGCAAAGAGTCCAATGAAATGTAAATCTACAGAAAACCAATTAATAAGAACACAAACAAGATCCTAGATAGAGTGCCTTACAAACTATCCTTTCATTTTCACATCTATCTATCAGATTTTCATATTAATATCCAGCCCTCTGGGATTACTCACAAGACTGACTCCTTCCTTGAAGGAAGCTCATAAATAACTGCATAGTTACTGTTAAATCTTGATCAGATTACTAGATATTAAATTCTCTTTTATTTTGTATATATAAACTCAATCTATTATATATATACAAATGTCCTTAATAAATAATAATATATAATTATGTATTGATTAATAGAAGAAGAACACTATTATACTTTTGAATGCTATGAGACTGTTTGATTTATGTTTCGCGGCATTGAAAGTGTTATTGTCTGCGGTTATTTATATATTGATTACGCCAGGGAAGGTCACGTCCATAATGGACGTGACTCTTCATTGAGTCACGTCCATGGTGGACGT